>LOEQ01006588.1:90170-131110 GCA_001685075.1 Bramus lutescens | reverse complement strand
TTTGTGTGTTGTTATTTCGGGGTATAAGCTAGCCGTGCAGGAGCCGGGCAGGACAAAAAGCAGGGCCCGCTCCCCTTATTACTACAACTAATGGAAAGTGTGAACTCTGCTGCTGGAAGTTAGAGGGTTTCAGAAAGCTGCACTTGAGTAGAGAAATGATGGTGATTTTTATGGACCCCGTAGTATAGTAGGAGCACAAAACACCCTTTGAAAATGCTTGCAAAAAATGTTCAAAAGTCAATAGAACTAAGTCCTCATGGGATTTTCTGCTTATTTAGAAAATGTTTATGAGAGGCACAATTTATAATTAGATTGGCAACCATTAAACCAAATTAATGCCGGATTTCATATCCAACCAGATTCCATTGTTACTTGTAGTGAGATCTGTTGCAGACATTAAGCCACATTGACTTTTTTTTTAAGTGTTTGGAATTGTAGCTGTCATTATCTGCATGGGGGGGCGGTGAGGGAATGAAGAAAGGCTGGTCACACATACATGTGCAGAAAAGTGGGATTCAAGTGGGCCGTGTACACTCTGAAGGAATAGCACTTACTTCTGCAATAGCTCAGAATCTCAACACAGAGAAAGTAAGCTAGTCTTGGTAGGAGGTCTCTATCTGAGAAGTCTCAGGCTCTAAGTGCGCAACAGGAGGAAGCTGCAGGTGCTAGGCCCTATAGACACATGTCAATCATTTATAAACACTTGCACTTGTTGTACCCACTGTCAGCATTCATAATCATACCAGAAGAAGATATCCCCAAGCCTGATGTGTGGGGGACCCTTTCCATTTCCCCATAAATCTGAGGCTTTTGTCCTTCTCACGGATGTGCCATGTCAGTCAGGACCTCACCTCCTGTACACATTCTCTCAAGGCTTTGCTGCTCCCCACAATTAGCCGCCTTTTCATTGTAATGATTTACACTAAAAGGTGATGTCTTGCTCAAGCTAGTAGATGCTCATTATTTTCATTCATTCTTTTTTCTATCTTCATTCATTCTTTTCTTTCAAAAGTGCACAAGGAGACAGGAAAGGGAAGGAAAAGGGGAGGGAATTATAGCCACAAAAGAAAATATAAAAGGGCTGAGGTTTTTTTTTTTTGCCTTTGTTGGTGGTGAATTCCTTTTGAAGTAGTTTTTTGGTAGGTTGGAATTCTGTAAATCAAGAGAAGAGGAATGGGTGAAAAGAAAAGACTATCTGTGAGGAATATGAATATCTGTGTCATGGAGATTAAACATATGCACAGAGCTTGTCATTGAGTAAGCTCTGTGTATTTTTGTTTACTCTTTATGACATTCCATAAAGCTGAGGTTATTGTTCTTCTTGCTGTAGCAAGAAGTAAAGTTAGGCTCAGAGAATGCAATTAGTTGTTTAGTATTATCTTTAATACCTGCAGAATTTAGATTGCAAATAATGTTTTTGGACTTCAAAAATTTTTAGGAAAGGGCCAAAGTTCATATATTAAGCTTTGTAGGGACTGTGGTATCTGTTTTGTAATTTTAAGAATAATAATTGCAATTATGCAATATGCCAACATAGAACAAAACATGGTCACTAACTATATGTGAAGTTCCAATAGAACTTCACTGTATGTGAAAAATAGGCATTAATGGGATTTGGCTTGTCAGTCTAATTTCCGACTGCTGTTTTTAATCCCTAGTCTTATAATAAGTATTCCTCCCTCAGAGAGAAATGGTCCAGATAAGGGCAACGCTTAGAGCTGGAAAGCCAGCTTTGTACAGGGTGTTATAAACATGGCTTGATTATTCACAGATACCAGATATTTCAGATATGCTATTTTTATGCAGTTGTTCAGCTGTGTCAGTCAAGTGACTGTATCAGTTCCCCTAAAAAGTCTTTTAAAGACACATCCTCATCAAGCACTGAAGGCATTCCGTCTGAGCTAAGCACTGAAGACTCTGTCCCTGACACACAGGAACTGCTACAGCCTCTAGCTGAGAGCCTGGTTCCTTCTCTGTCTTCTCACTTTTACTGCCAAGCTAGAATTCTCATACAGACCATGAAGCTGTTGGAACAATTACAACATTGTAGTGCTGAACAGATAACAGCTACTTTTAAGATTATGATTTTTTCTACTGAAGATATTACGACTGATTTATTTCTATGTTTATTAATTATGTGTATGTGTGTGTGTCTGTGTGACCTCATGTGTACATGTGCACACACATCCCACAGAGCTTATGTAGAGGTCAGAGGACAGCTTGTGGGAGTCAGTTCTCTCCTTCTATCATGTGGGTTCAGGGGATCAAATTTAAGCCATCAGACTTAGAAGCAAGTACTCTTACCCAATGAGCCTCCTCCCTGTCCCCTTCAAAGATACACTTCTAAAAGAAAATTCTTAGACTATTTGTTTATTGATTTAATTTTCCATGTTGTATATTGGGATGACCCAAACAAAATCTGAACTAGAAATAGTGGGAAAAAAATGCTTTTCCAAAAATAAGTACATGTGTTTGAAAGCCATGATAAGAAAGAAACAAAAGCCCTATCTTATCTTCTTGACTCTAGCTATATTTCATAGACAACAACCTATTTGTTCTCCTAAAAGAAGGTGTCAGATAGTAGGAAACAAATAAATGGAACAATGTTGCTAAGGAATATCAAAAGACCAGAATCAGGGTTCAGGTCAGGTGGTTTAGTATTCTGGCTCAGAAATCTTATTGCAGAAGTCAGGCTGCAGGTCATGAGATTCCAAATTGAGGCCATAGTTATAACAGTGTCAATAAAGGGATGGATGTAAGAAATGTTTGCAGTGTTGATACAATTTTGTATGTTAAAGTTCATTGTAAATGACTGATGATGGTGACGATGATGACAAAGATTTAAAAGAAATTGCTTAACTTTAAGAAATGGGGAAGAATTCTCTGGTACTTCTTGTTTTCTATTGACTTTCAATCTGTGGAGATTAGTTCTGTTAATTATTTTAAGTTAAAATTTCATTATATCCAAGCTCTTTGTCCTATAACTTTATAGAGCCCTGTCCCACTGTTATCAAAACCACTGTGCATTTTTCTAACCATGGAAATCATAAGGTTTTTTTATAAGAAAATTTTTTTATGAGGTAGCTAAGGATGGAGACTGTAGAGCAAATTTTAAATATGTCTCTTCAAGGATAAAGGATAGAGTTTATAGATAATTATGAGGTTATAGAAACAGGATGATATTGCATGTGTGTGTGTGTCTCTCTCTCTCTCTCTCTCTCTCTCTCTCTCTCTCTCTCTCGTCAAACTTCAGGCTCTACATAGGAGGCATGTTTAGAAAATGGTCACATTAGCATGACCCAACGGTAAAATTTTTGGCCCTTTTATATCAAAATATCACTCATTTGATAATTGTATAGAGCAAACTGAAATGGTAGGGAACTTTAACCATGCTTTACTCATATCTTAGAAGGAAGCTAAAGTTATTGAAAAAGAATAATTTTATTATTTATGCCGGTTATTAATGTAAACTACTAGTAGTACTATTTTAATTAAAGTATTCCAGAAGTAGTCTCAGAGACCACCTGGCAATCATCAGTTGGAGAGCAAGGTGGTCTGTGGGCTGTGGTATTAATGCTCATTTATTGTGTGATAGCATCTCTGGTTTGGTTTCTGGCATTATTAAATTATTTGTTTATAATATTTAATGAATGTAGGCATTGTCTCGCCTGCAGTCAGCCAGAGGCAGTCCCAGCCTTTCCATTTTCCAGGGTGTGGTTTTCATTTGGGCCTGTCCCAAGTGGCAATGAAGGCAGTTGGTGGTTCCTGGGTGCCATCTATTTCATAAAGTGGTCTGCAGTCTGCAGGAGTCTGAGAGCTCTTTTCCCCATGAGAACCTGGGCTCTTGAGCTGAGAGCCTTTGCACAGTTACTATTGCCACATAATGGGATAAATTTTCTGTTCATCAGACAAACACAAATAGTGTTTGTGGTAAGTGAGGAAGGCCAGGAGGAGGTAACTTCTGCAAGAGTAAACCATCTCCGAGTGTGAATGCCAAATACTATCTTTCTGAAGAAAGAAACCAAAGCAGTGGAAGGAAGGAGGCTGAAGTTGCTGTTAAAAGCCAAATATGAAATTGCCTAGTTAAACCTGAACACATTCTGCAAGATTCTCATGCTTATTTAGTTCATCATAAATCTGTGAACATCAATTCATTACAACCAAATTCAGTAGATATTTCTGTGACTACTTTCAATAGTCAAGAGACAGACTTAAATTGAGAGATAAATGTGATATAAACTCTGCCCTTAGGAAAACTTCAGCTGGCTGCTGAAAAGACGAGTCAGCAGTTGTTACTGCTTACTGCTTGCTCTTGAAGCATCTAAGTTGAGTTCCCTTCACCCACACTGGGCAGCTCACAACTGTGTAAGTCTAGCTCCAGGGGAACTGACAGGCTCTGCTGTCCTGTGAAGGCACCTGTGCTCACACCAGCACATACACACAGACATACGTACCTACTCATAGATCAAAGTAAATAAATATTGAAAAGAAAGATACTTTCTTTTTAAGTTCATAAGGAAATAATCTTCTATAAAGTTAGTGCAGAGACTCATAACTGCTCATTGTTCCAAGAACAAGTGACTGTTGAGTGTTCAGCCCTAAATGAGACATCTCTATCGCACCTCTAAGGCTTGGTGAAAAATCCATGATGAGGAAGTGGGAAAATGTAAGAGCTGGAGATTAGGAAAGTATGCTGTTAAATGATGTCTTCTGGACATGAGATGATCGTTGTACCCATGAGCTCAGCTACCTGTGTAAGGTCTGTACAATACTTGGCCCATTAATGTTAATATTCTAACAAGAATGGGGGTGGGTAGTGATCATGTCTCTCCCACCCCTCCCAGAGGAGCCAGAGACAGAAGTTACAAGAAGAAAGAAGTAATATTCCTGAAGGGTGTGGTGACTGTAATTTGCTCCAAGTCAAGAAAATTACCCATATTCATACTCACATAAGCAACCCTAATTAAAATCAGTGGGTCACAAAATAGAGACATGAAGAGAGAATGATGATCAGGAAAAAGATATTTGGTGGCTGGAGAAAAGGAATAAGAGAGCATAGCAGAGGGGACTCTGATTAAAGACCATTGTGCATGTGTGTGTGTGTGTGTATGAATGAAACATTTCCTACCACACAGACATACACACACACTAAAAAACAAATCTTAGACTTGACGTACGTCACTGAATTTTCCCTGTCTGTAAAGAGACATTCTTGTGCATCTTAGTGCTTATTTAGTTGCAATCAGTTTACTTACAGCTTTTGATTAGTTTTATTTTTAGTTAAATGACATGGCAGCCGTAAGGAACCTGTAGACATGCAGGAGAGGCAGACATAAACAAACAATCACAAATCAATGATTTATAATAATTTTGAAAACATCCATATCTAATATACTGAAACACTGTATTCAGGGCATGTGGGATGTAGGGTAATGGAGGAGGAGAGAGTACAATGTTTAGGGTGTTTAAAGGACCTATCTTCGGCAGTTTCCTTTGAAATAGAAAGATGCTTGGGACCCTATAAGGCAAACACAATGTGTGCATATAGGCACACATCTCTGTGTTGGGTTGACAGAAATGGAATGTTTCTGGGTAAGAGGATGAGATAATACTCTCTGGAGGAAGAGGAGGTTGATTGTAGGACATGCAAAAAGGACAGTGTGCAGGAGAGTAGAAAGACTAAAGAAACAGAATATGTGTGCAAGACACAAGTAAAATTTGGTGTTTGTTCTGAGACTATTTTGAAATTTTACAGGATTTGAATTGGATCCAGTTGAATTGCCAGAGGTCAATATGCTGCAGGGTGGAGATTGGTTTAGAAGAAGACAGAGAGAGAAATGTAGAAGCCAGGAGTAAGGATTTCCAGGACAGAGGTGGTGTGAAACACCTAAATACTGTGCAGCAAGATGGGGAACCAGACATTCTAGAAACAATCAATTACTTCCACATGGTCAAAGCGATCCTTTCTTATTTATCTTACGTAGCTCGTGTTTTGTCCAGATTGGCTGTTCTGATCATCTGAGCCAATGCTTCTTGAACCATTTTCTTTCCTTTGTTTTTGGAAGCTGCCATTTCCTAGATTCCCCCCTAATGCACTAAACAGGCCGCACCTTAGTTTTTCTTGCTGCTTCAAGAATTAGAGATTATTTCCTCTCCCTTCCAAATGGTCATTTCCAGTCTGGCTTCCCCCTTACTTGTATATCAAGCTGATACATGCAGTTAGACATCTAACAGTCTTGCAAGGTATCAAATGCAAAAAGAAAACTAATTCGATTCTGGGTCTTCCATGTGGTACAACTTCCTTCTGGCTCCTTAGGGCAAGTGATTGAAACCATTCTACTCCCTTCTCACTGTAATTTGTGCCTGACGTCTTAGCACCTCCTGAAACTTACTGTAAGTAGGATGCCTTACTGAACTCAACAAGGGGTGTTCTTATATCCACCTCCAAGTGGCCTTTCTGTATTTGTGGCCTGTTAAAATATAGAGCCTATTTCTCCTTTTTGAGTAGAGCTTTATTTTGTGACTTACTTTGAGAAGCTGACTATGTATAGGACAGTGCCAAGGCAATTATATCAAAATAAAGCTCTCACCTATGGCCTGCAGCAACTAGTCACAGAGTCAAATAATAATATCTGTCACAGTCAGCCTTCAAGTAGTCAAGGTTTGGTTAATAACTAACAAGTTTTAATTTTTCCAGCACTTCCCACTTCCACATTGGAACCAAGTAAAGAAACTTGGTACATGGCCTTAAGTACCCACCAGGGTTCACGGCTTCTAGGTGGTCCTCTTATTGCTCTAGGTGAGCAACTCCCAATCATGGGAGGACACCTGAATTTTCTCATTTTCCCACCATAAACTTTCCACTCCTGTGTCTTCCTTGGAGTCTTTGCCAACTACAACTATCTATGACTTACTTCTGAATTACATCAAACTTGACGTGCATATCTGTTTTTCCTTGTTTTGATGGTCATCATTTATTTTTGCAGTCTGTGGGAGAAGTGAGGCACCCATTCTGTGTTTGTATCAAGAGTTCTTTGACAATTATCGGCTTCAACTATCTTGGTTCTGCTTTTCTGCAGAATGAATCTGCATTAGCTTCCTGGAAGTTCCGGGGCCTGATTAAAGTCTAAAGATGGTATGGACCAGAACTCGGAGTTAATGTTGGAATACATTGCCATGGAGGTCCCTGAAAATAAGAAGCTAAAATAGGAGGCAGAGAAACTTGGGAAGGGATTGAGGAAGTGCTCGAGTGGAGTCTTCTAGCCAATTCTACTTACTTATATGTAAGGTATATAAGTATACTGAAGATAGTGTTTAGTTCATTTTCTGTCGCTATAATAAAATACCTGGTGCATAAAGAAAAGAGGTTTATTTATGGGGGGTTCCGTGTTTGTACAGTGGGAAAGATCGTTTGATTGTCTCTTGTTATGACAGAAGTAAGAGAGAAGAGAATATAGCAGAGGCAAAAGAGGAGATAAGAGAGGCAGAAGGACAAGGCTTGCTCCTTTACCTCATCTTGGTAATGAGAGAAGACAACTACTTCTATTAGAACAACATTAAACTGTTTATAGGATGCTCATGTCCTCATCATTCTATACTTGGCTCTGTCTCTTAAGGGTCTCATGATATCTGGAGCCAAGGTTTAGGCCTGTGAGCCTTTTGGAGGACAGGAAAACCCTTTCTAAACCATAGTGACTGGTAACATACATTGCTATTTTCTGACTGTGAGGGGTCGTTTGAAGAAGGCAGGTACAGTTCTTGGTAACCAGTTGGGTAGAAGTTACTGTATATTTTCCAGCCTAACCAACTTCTGATTAGCTTATCCTGAATTTTGAGCATAGAAGACATCAGAGAAGTTACATAAGCAAATTCACTCTATTCACTAAGGTATTTTAAAGTGAAGGTAAAATTTAAGATACTGGCATCTTTTTACAGAGTTTGAATGCTTTTCTTGTTAACGCTTAACAAGTTTTTAAAAGAAAAGCTGTGGTGCATGTAGCTGAAGAATCTGCTGGATATAATGATTGTAGCAAGGTTGCTAGCTCGAGCTTTTTTGTCTTAGAGAGATTACGTGAATGATCCATCATAAGCACTTAAGAAAGTTTTGTAGCTTCTGGTGACAAAAGGTCACTATATCTCTCAAGTTCAGTGCCATGTCTTATGACAGAAAACATCAAACCTAGGAGATGTATATAAACATAACGCATACCCTGTCTGTATCCATCCATCATCATTTTTTCTTCTCTAACCCTCTCTTCAAATGCTACTCTTTTTTTCCTCTATGACATTTATTCTTCTTTGCAACTTGCATTAAACCCAGGTCTCCCACATTAGGTTCTGACTTTGGGATCTGGGTCTCTTTATGTCCCAAGGAGTCCGACCTTGAGGCATAGCACAGTGTGCTGCAGCATCTGAGCAAGGGAGCTGTCTATTTCTTAGAGTTCACTACCTAGTACCCACAGAGCTGCCTACAGTTAATGGTTACAATACAGGGTCTGAGTAATGAGCTTTCACCAGTGGTTCTGACTCCACCTTGAACACTGTTTTTGTTACATGAAGTCCCAACAACTTGGAGACCTTCTGAACAACAAACGGGGATATTCAGAACTTTGCTTTTTATTTTCTTTCTGGATATAGAGTTAGCAAGCAATAATTGCCATGTGATGAATTTACAGTTTATTATTAAACAGCTATACTAAGGATTCTTTGGAGTTACACACAAATTATGTGCAGGTAAAATCATTTGAGTAATTTCAGATTCAAATCCTAGCTAGGTGAATGGACCCAGTATTACTTAAGGCTGACCTTTTATCAATATAGATGTGGTATTCAAACTCTTCCCACTTCCCACATTGGATACCTTCCACTAATCTAGAATTTTGTATACATTAGAAATCTCATCTACAAAATGATTATAGTTTGGCCAAGTAATTTCAAGATACCTATTTAACAAAAGCTAATTGCCTCTTCCTGTTGTCAACTGCTATTGGAGATTTGGGTAGAACAGTGAACAACCTGTTATGTTTCCTGAAATCCCACTAAAATGGAAAAAAATGCTCTTAGATCCTATGATGGTTAAGTAATGAGTGAAATTTGAAGCCAATTCTAAGTGACTCTGATATGGGTGTTCTTACTCCATGAGACTTATTGTTTATTGGCGACAGAAATGCACATTACGTACTTGTGGCTTCATCTTGGAAGGACACACGTAAGTGGAAGTAATAACCAGGACTTCTGTTCTGGAATTTTAGCCTCATGAGGACTCCAATATATTTATCAAAAGAATATTTATTTACTGACATAATATTCCTGGAAAAGTAAACATTGCAACATGACATTTCATGGTTTTATTCACAGAGGCGGTACTGAACCCTGTCGCCCCCTAGTTGAAGCCACTTTTCTCTGTATTTTGCTTCTGGAGAGTTTTCTGTAATGATAACTAAGAGTGTTTATAATTATGAAAGAATAGAGTACATGAAATTATTTCTTCTGCTTAGAGTCAGAGTGGCCTGGCCCTCACCAAAGACTTTAATCTCATAATAAAACCCAACAAAAATAACGCATAAACAGAACACAGCACTAAAATTTACTTGTCATTTGGCTTTGATTCACTTAACTTGTCTCATTCCCTAATGGAGGGTTGTACCTGAACTTACTTTAAATGAAACGTCGTCTGCTAAGTGCCTAGTATATTTCCTGAAGCCATTGTAGGTGTTCAGTAAGCATTAGTTCCCTCCATCTAATACTGAAGGACTTGTCTATTAGTATTGCTAGCCAGCTGGTCACACTTGGGTGCTTAGCAACAGGGGCACTGAATCAGTGGGAAGCCATATATATCATATGATATTGTGTCAGTAGAAGCCAGGGGAGTCTTGACACTTTTTAGCCTCATTCTTTTTTTTTCATTTTTTAAATTTATTGTTTTTAATTGTGCTATACATTTTCACCACTCCCCTTCCTCCCTCCCCTCTCCCTTTCTACTCCCCTGCCCTCCACATTCCAAATTTACTCAGGAGTTCTTGTCTTTTTCTTCTTCCTAGGCAGCTCCATGTATTTCTTTTCTAGGGGTTTTCTTTGTTTGTCTAGGTTCTTTGGGGTTGCGGACTGTAAGCTGATTATTCTTTGCTTTATAACAAAAGCCACTTATGAGTGAGTACATGCCATGTTTGTCTTTCTGGGTCTTGGTTACCTCACTCAGCATGTTTTGTTTTTTTTTCTAGTTCCATTCATTTGCCTGCAAATTTCAAGATGTGTTTATTTTTTACCAGTGAGTAGTACTCCATTGTGTAAATGTACCACATTTTCCTTATTCATTCTTCAGTTGAGGGGCATCTAGGTTGTTTCCAGGTTATGGTTATTATGAATTATGCTGCTATAAACATAGCTGAGCAAATGTCCTTGTGATATGATTGAGCATCCTTTGGGTATATGCTCAATAGTGAGTGGTATTGCTGAGTCTTAAGGTAGATTGGTTCCTAATTTTCTGAGAAATCAGGTATGACTAAAGGTTTCACCGACATGTTCAAACGTGACCCACCAGCAGTGGAAAAGTGTCCCCGTACTCCACATCCTCTCCAGTACAAAGTGTCATCAGTATTTTTTGATCTTGGCCACTCTGACACAGGAGGACCAACGGAATTGAATTGAAGACCCAGATATCAAACCACACACCTATGAACACCTGATTTTTGAAAAAGAAGCTAAAATTATAAAATGGAAAAAAGAAGGCATCTTCAACTAATGGTTCTGGCATAAGTGGATATCAGCATGAAGAAGAATGCAAATAGATCCATATCTATTGCCATGTATAAAACTCAAGGCCAAACGGATCAAAAACCTCAACAGAAATCCAACCAAACTGAACTTCTTAGAAGAGAATGTGGAAGTAACCTTGAACACATGGACAAAAAGAGACCACTTCCTAAATATAACCCCAGTAGCACAGACACTGAAAGCAGCAATTAATAAGTGGAACTTCCTGCAACTGAGAAGCTTCTGTAAAGCAAAGGGCACAGTCAACAAGACAAAACGACAGCCTACAGAATGGGAAAAGATCTTCATCAACTTCACATCGAACAGAGGTCTGATCTACAAAATATATAAATATCTCAAGGAACTTGACATAAAAAAGCTAAATAACACAATTAAGAAATGAGGTATAGACCTAAACAGAATTTTCAACAGAGGAATCTTAAATGGCCAAAAGACACTTAAGGAAATGCTCAACATCCTTAGACATCAGAGAAATGCAAATCAAAACAACTCTGAGATAACATCTTAGCCTCATTCTTAAAGATGATTTAAAGTGGAGCAAGAGAACATTTGTTGAAAAGTGGCTTCATGTATTTCAATTTTTCAGCACAGGATTGAGAAGTCTGTCTTTTTTTAACGACCCAAAATTCCCTTGATACCAAAATATGGAGAGATCTTTTTGTAAATCACTTCCTTTTGTCATTAGACCACTCTGATAAAGGAAGGTGGGGGCATCCCACTACTGATGAGAAAATGGGAGCTGAGAAATGTTAGTTAATTTGCCTTTAATTGTCTGATTACCTGGTAATGGACCCCTGCTCCCCTTCATACTGGTACAGCTTCATTTGGAGAGCTAAGCAATAGGTTCATGAAATTAAACATGAAGGCCATTTTGATCCAGCAAATTCAGTGCATTTGCTGCAGGGCAGAGGGCAAACCATGAAGTCTTCCTCAGCTTGTGGCCACAGGTAGAAGTCTGATTGGATGAGACAGCTGAGCCCTTGGTCATCTGGCTTGCTCTGTGATACTCCTTGTTCTCTAAAACCCAGAGAAGGCTTCTTCTCCAGTTTGTGACTGCCACTGTCTGAATTTGGTTGCTTCCCTGCAGTTGTTATGGCAGCTGTAGCAGCAAGCTCACCTCTACATTCATAGACTCCCTGTAACCCTCTGACCTCCCTCTAGATTTAAGCATGGATCACCCGCTGTCCAGACAGTTTGTTTATAGAAGGAAGATATCCTCACATTGTTTGTGCCTTGAACTTCTGGACATGGTCCATCTTCTCTCAGTTCTCATCAGTCACCCTGACTCGTGTCAGAGGCAGGGTCAATTAACTTCCTACAGAGATGTTAACTTGGCAGACACAAACTGATTGATTTGTTTTAATCTGACTTCTCTCTCTTTCTTCTGCTTCTTTTTTTAAATGAAGATTCTAAGTAAGAGGGATAACCAAGCCAGGAAACTTGAGTGTTATATGGAAAGATTGATTGTTTTTTATTTCAGAAGGAACACAAAGTAAATAGCAGATGTAGGCAGATGGCAGATTTATTTCCTAGCTTGGTGTCAACCAAAGTGTGAATGCTTCATCTTCATAGTATTTCTGCATTACTGCATCAACCTCTTCCTCTCCCTGACCTTGTCATTCTGTTTAAGGCAGTGCCTTTCTTGTCCTGGTCGGTTACTATTCTCTTTGATGTCTATCTAATGTTTCTACCTTGAAACTAATTGTCTTCCTTACTAACCATTTTTTAGCACCCTTGCTAATTTAAATGCTTGCTATATCAGATTGGCTCTGTTGACATATTCTCTGTCTTTTGCTTCCTCTTTCTCTAGTTAGCCCTATTTTCAGCTGCCATTTTGTTCCTTTGGTGGTCACTACGGTTACTTCCTTACTGCTTCTCCAGTCTTACCTTTTACACCTCATTCTTCAACTAATCTTTGTTGGGGATTAATTTAATTATACTATTTCTCTACTTCAAATCCCCAGTGAACCTTCTATAGAATGAAGTTCTAATATATATTAATTTTAAAAATTCTCCATTGTACAAGCTTTCTTTTCTCATTAATCTTTACATCAGCCATTCCCTCATTGGAGCAATGCGTACAGGCTATAATTTGCATAATATTAAGTAGAGAAATTTGTATAATTTTATATTTGCAAATGCTACCTTTGTCTGAAAGAATATATTTAGTCTTTGACCTGTAGAAACCTATTATCCATCCTTAATATCCAGTTCAGAAAGCATACCACAATACTAATAGTATTTGATTTTATCTTTTAGTTAAATGTAGTAACTTTTCTACTTCTGTGATAAAGCACCATGACCAAGGTAACTTAAAGAAGCAGAGTTTATTTTGGATTTATGGTTCTAGAGGAATAAGAGATATATCACCATGACAACAGGGCACATGGCAGCAGGCAGGCAGACAGGGTGCTAGAGCAGCAGCTAAGAGCTCATGTTTGGATCCAGAGACAGGCAGCAAAGACAACACACTCAAAGGGGCACAAGTCTTTTGAAATATCTAAGCCTGCTCCAAGTGACATACTTTCTCAGCAAGGCCACACCTCCTAAGTCTCACTCAATAGACACCATCAAGGGATCAAGCACTCAAATGCCTGACTTATGGGGGCATCTCTTTCAAATCACCATAATGACTTCCCTCTATTCCTAGATTGAACTTATTAGTACTATTGAGCTGATACTCTACTCTTGATATTCACTTACTAAAGTGGTTGTTTTGCTGTTGAGTTGTTTAGAATGTGGAACTAGGTCAGCAAAGACATTCTACTGTGATTTCTCTTAAATTTTTGCTACTTTTCTTGTATCTTTTCTGCTGCTGACTACTTCATATTGTACCTAAAAAGCCATATGTACTTTTTAACTCTCTGTTCAAACATCATTGCCTTCTCAAAGGCATTTTTGAGATTTTCCTTCTCAAAGGTATTTTTCCTCTCTAGGCAAAATCAATCATCTGTTATTTGAGAAATTTCAGAACTAGACATAAATATTTGCACAGTTCTTCTTGTATTCGAGTTAATAGACTATTTAATAGACTATTTTCCAAATCAGTATTTGAAAATTTATTAGTCATCAAGTAAATCCCTCCCTCAATTGTGGCTTCATCTGTACCTTCATAGCACACTTGTTATTTATATTAGAGCACAACAGTTATTTATATAGCTGCAGAATTTTAAACTTCTTGATGGAGGGCTTAAGCTTTATTAATTTTTCCTTTCCTGTTGCTTAGCAAGAAACTTGGGTTATATATTTATACTTAAAATTACATGTTAAATTGAATTGGAATAAAATAAAGTATAAAGGTTTTGGGGAATATAGTTTATCTCATTCCTCGATCTTATTAAAGTAGCCACTGGGGGGGGATACAACGCAACAAAACTTTTTGGTTGAGCTTATATGAGATTACAATCAAATTTTCATAATTGAAGGAACCTGTTTTGTTGTTGATTTATCATTAGAAAGTCCCTCAAGTTTCACTAAGAAGTGATTTTTTTCCCCATTTCATGTCTCCAGTGCTTAGTCTACATAATCCCTGTGGTAGGTATTACAAATAGGTTGTATTTATACATTCATAAGTCCTTATAAAATGAGTACATGTTTTTGCAAATGTACTGTTGGTTTAAATATCCCAAGCTGTTTTCCAGATCGTAGAGTACACCAGACATAATCTTAGGATAAAAATGAACCCTCCACACAAATGTTCATTATCACTACTATTTATGTGTTCTTACAGAGAAAGCCAGGAGTAGGAGTACATATGTGGACCTTGTTTTTTAAATAGGAAACACTAAATCAACAGGAATAGGAACGCACATGTTGAAATCACTTGTCTAATAGTTCATGGGACATTTTGAACCCAAACATCCTATCTTTTAGGCTGTAGTATACTAAAAATATAAATACTTACTAATCTATCAGGAAAGAATACACTTTAAGGTTAGGGCTCAGTTGTTATGGATTAGCATAGCACGTTTGGTTAAAAACGTGGGTCCTGGACATAGAGGCTACATGCTCACATCTCAGTGTATTTGCTCTCCAGCAGAATAGACATTCCCTGTTACCTGACCACTTTTCCTCAACTACGAAACTGGGTCTGGATTAGTGGTCTCTGTGTGAAACATAAATGAGGTAGAATCCTGTGTAAAGTTCTTAAAACAGTGTCTCATGTATACTGTATTATAAAAGCATTTGTTTAATAGTTTCCTGTCCTAAGAGCTTTGATTCTGAAACATCCTTCATTCTCCTTCTCTTCTTAAGGTCCCCACCTCCACCTCATGCTTCCTTTCTCCTTCAATCTTGAAGTCTTTGGTGATCGTCCGGCTCTGCCATATGTATTGCATATTACATTTGTATTGCCATATTACATTTGTATTGTACATATGATAAATCTCTTGAGACTCTTCATTTCTTAACAGACCATTGAGTAGCAAGCAATGGCTTGAGTAGAGCCTTTGGGTGCATACCTGTGCATCAATCAAACACATGGAATTTTCCAATGAAGAATCATATGAGCAGACATGTTCTGTAGGCAGATTTTGAAAACCTGAATCTGCTGTGGAATAATCCACTTGTACACTGTTAAGATTTACTACTCGAATTAGTTTACTAAAATGCTAACTGGCCAGTAGCCAGGTAGGAAATATAGGTAGGGTGACCAAACTAAAGTTGATAGGAAAGAGAAGGATGGAATCTGGAGTCACAGGTAAACATAGAGAAACAAGATGAGAGTGCTGTACAGAGGAAAGGTAACAAGCACAGGGTCAGACATAGATAAGAATTATGGGTGAATTTAAATGTAAGAGTTAACAGATAACAAGCCTGAGCTATCCACCAATTATTTGTAAATAATATTAAGCCTCTGAGTCAATTATCTGGGAAGTGGCCACCAGGTATTTGGGAACAGGCAGGTGGGAGAGAAATGTCTGACTACATATGGCATCCAAATGTTTGGTTGGAATTTCCACACAAGACCTAACAAAACTTTAAAAAGGGTTTTAAACATACAAAACCACAGTCAAGTATGACCTCTTTGTAGTAGCATTTTCTTGGGTGGGCTCTGTTTTCTGGTGGCAAGCAGAGGCATGGCTCCTTTACAAAGCTACTTCCTGGTTCATGCTGGTAGCACAGACAGCTCTTTTGGGAGGCCCCACTACCAAACACTGAAATGGAAGTTTATGAGCAGCAGTTGATGCTGCTCAGTGGTAGCAGAGTTAGGGCAGCAAACATGGCTCCCAGAGCTGGCAGAAAGCAGCCTCTGCCATGGGACTAGACTCTCAGGGAACCAAGAGGGAGGAGCCAGCACCAGCATGCCATGATCTAAGTTGCATGGCAGATTTTTCTACTCATGAAGGTAGAAAAGGTAACAGATGTACAGTAAAGACATACTCAGATGAAAAGAGCCTCTAAATGGGTCACAGTGTGTTTAAAGATATAGATAGGCTTTGGAGAGAAAATGAAAAGGGTAAAGAAAGTCCTTAAAAAGAAATAGAGTAATAAAAATATCATAAACTACGTAGAGATGGAAAATACACAGTCTGAATTATGTATATTATTATTTAAAATAATATATAGTCTTTTAAATTGTGGGCTGTTGGATTATGAAAACTGCTATATTCAACCAACCTATATATTTTAAAACTATTTTGACTCCAATATTTAAGTCAAAAGATATGCTACTTTGGGGGAGAGGTTATACTTTGTGTCCGCAGGAAATGAGAGACTATGAATTCATTCTGGGTTAAGAAAAATTAGGGTCAATCAAGGTCATAGGAGATATATTTCAGATAGTTAGGCAATTTTCAAACACTTCAAAGACCTACATTTAAAATGTTTTAAAAACTAAGAGTTTCTCAACAGTGAGACATGTCTGCTCCTGGCACACCAATTGCTTCAGAGAAGATGATGGGCAATGGAGAAACCACATGTGGAGTTTGTTTTCTTTATGGCAAAAGTTAGCCATGTGGGCAAAGAAACTGCCCTTGCCTCAATTGCTGACAGTTGCTGTACAAACTAGGCCAGCAGGACACAAGAAAGGCAACTGCTAAACTTTGCCAAGACAAGGTAGTACACTCCTTCAAAGTTCCCTTCTTCAAAGGAAAGTCTGGCAGACAAAAAAGGGGGGGAATACTGCGGAACAATCCTCTTATACACTGTAAATATCTGTCATTTGAATTGGCTTAATAAAACACTGATTACTTAATAAAAGTAATAATAAAGAAAAAAGTGTAGCCAGGCAAGAATAATTGCCAGGGCAACCAAACTAAGGATGATGGGAAGGAGAAGAGTGGAGTAACAGGCAAACACAGAGAAGCAAGATGAGAGTGCTATAGTAAGAAAAGGCACCAAGTCCCATGACTAAGCAAAGATAAGAATTATGAATGAATTTAAATTTAAATGTAAGAGTTAGCAAGTAATATGCCAGAGCTATCAGTCTAGCATTTATAAATAATATTAATCTTCCCTCCAGGTCAATTATTTGGGAAGTGGCTTCTGGGTATTTGGGAACAGGCAGGCTTGAGAGAAATCTCCAACCACACAAGTCTAAATTGGAAAACTGCCACAAAAGAAGTTTGAAGATGTGTGTGTGTGTGTCACATATATATATATATATATATATATAGGATGTGTTTTATGCATCCTCATCCTTAAATGCAAGTATTGGGAGCTCCACATTATAGGTAAATCCACTAAAGTTACTTTGGAAGTTTGAGGAGATTTGTTCAGCTGCCCCCTGTGGACGTTCTCTAAAGTGTAATGAAGAGCTAGGGTAGCTGCATTCTGAAGACTGTGAAATGGCCCTAGTGACTTAGCATAGGAAAAAGAGCTGTTCTTTAAATGTAGTGCAGGGACTTGCAGCTGTCAGTTGAGTATGGGCAGTTTTCTTCGTGGCTTGGTACCTGAGGCACAGAGAGGTGCTGGCACCTTTAGAAGCAGGGGCTTAGTGTGAGGCCTTTCTGTCTCCCTCTCCTTGGTTCATGGAAGTGCTCCTCTGACAAGTTCTATCACTGTGCTGTGACTTACCACACTTAATAGAAACCCAAACCAAGGAATCTTATACTTGAGGCTTTGAGTTTGTGGGCCCAACTTATATAACCCCTTAGAGATTTCAGTATACTGACATAAAGCTAATTAACATGTTGTAATGGGGAGCGGCGGGCTGTGTCCCTCCGCCTGGCTAGCTTATATCCTGATTATTGTTGTGTGTTTAAAATAAGTAAATTTGTGACGGACCGGGTAATCTTCTAACCTCTTATTGGCCAATTCTTACATGTTTAATTAACCCATCTCCACTAATGTGTATCGCCACTTGACTGTGGCTTACCATCATGGGTCTAACTAGCATCCATCTCAGAGAGATGAGCCATGACATCTGCCACACTGCCTTCTTCCTCCCAGAATTCTGTTCTGTCTCCCACGCCCATCTAAGGGCTGCCCTATCAAAAGGCCAAGGCAGTTTTCTTTATTTAACCAATGAAAGCAACACATAGAAAGAAGACCCTCCTACACCATTAACACATTTCACTAGATGGAGAATGCATTTTTGTCTACATACACTGTTAAAGTCAACCAATATAGAGTGGATATAATTCCTTTGAGATTCATGCTCTCAATGTAAATTACTTCCGTCTTTACCATCTAATACCCAAGCACTGCTTATATGTCATTACTGAACACATAAAATGATACATAGCATTTTAAAGATCAAATATGAAGGAAAGGAAAAGATCTCATTAACTTTTAAAATGCTATTGGTTATGTGTCAAAATGATGACTGTGTTACTATAAAGATTGTGTCATTGTAAAAATTAGTTTTATTTGTTTACATTTATCATGTTTAAGGGCTCTACTAAATACTTTAAATGAAAATGTGACTTTCAGTATAATCCTTTTGACTATTTCACCCTTAGAGTATGATTGTGAAAAACTAGAAGCACTTATTGTGTGTCGATAGTACACTACACTGGGCATCCTGTAACTTGCTGCTAATGAAAAAGAAGAATCCCACAGTCAAGAGAGACAGAAACAGATACACAAGCATCGATCTACAGATGCTGTAGTTGCGTGGCAATACTGTGTGGAGTAAAGGTGTGTGAAGCCATATCATTGTGACACAGTGAAATTGAACTCTTGTTCTGTAGCTCGATTATTGCATAAGGCAGTAGTCATTTGATTTTCTGATTCTTAAGTTTCTTATATGTGTAATGTTATCATTTTGTAGCATTTGTAAAGGTTTAGTAGATGAGTTAATGTGGATGTGGACTGACTATCTGATCGAAGGTGATTTGTTTATGGCAGTATAGTCTGTAGGACTTGGTGTTAGGATTTTCATTTTCAGAACATTGTAGCAGTTGGTTATTCAGTTCTCCCCAGCTATCCATGATTCATTCAGCTGAAATGTTATCCTCCCTGTCTAGATTGAGTTTTTCCTTCTTTCTCTTTTTCAAATTGTCTTTATGTTATTTATGTTCTGGAGACTATAACACATGGTAATTGCTATGCCTCAGGTTATGACTCCATGCAAAATACAATGTGATTATTATTCATCTGTTTTTTTTATTCTTAATGCTTAATAGTATATTTTTTACTGGGCACTAATAATAACCTAATTGCTTTGTAGTTACCAAAATAAAATATAATGATCTGTTAAAGATTTCTTTAATTATGAGTCAAGGTTATTAATATGGAAATCTCAAAGCCATCCTATGCTTAGGGCTTCTCATTTGGTGGTGAGGGCAGCTTTTGTACACAAATCCGACAACTCTGATCACACTGTTTTGATGTGAATAGACAGTATCTGAACCTGTGACAATGCCCTGAGGTGTGCTGGGAATTCACTGTTGCCAAAATGAGGTCTGACTGATACAGCATAACACTTAGCATTTTTTTGTTTCTACTTAGATTTCGAAAGAAACTGTTTCTCACTCTCCACTCACTATCTTCATATTCACGCTCAAATGCACAGTGCCTGGATTTCCTCTTAAAAAAAAGAATTTCATTAGATTGAATTTTTGCTAATGCTTCTGCCACTAGAAAGGATAGCAACAGTTTAACCCTCTGTTTATTAAGTGGGAGTTGAAATGGAAATGCACCCATGGAAAACGTAGCTGCCCAGAAGAGCAAATATGAAAATAGGCAAAGAATTATAAAACAGCTTCTATGGATGGAGTAGGCTATATTCAGAACTCACATTAAATTGTTTACTCATGTGGGCTCACTCACAGAGTCATTGTCCTACACTGTGGCATTTCAGAACACACACAGTTGAAATAAGGGATCCACTAAGTCAGAATAAGGGTCTCAAAGCTGAAACAACAGATCCAAACTGCAATGTTATTTCAAAATACTGTTGCTTTGTTCCAAGAGGACCAGTCAGTTATGCACATTTGTAGATAAGATTCTTAAATCCCATATATGAGGGAACATGAACACAAATCCTAGAGTTCCAGGGTAGATGGTGACTTCAGGCTGTTATTAAGAGGAAAATAATGACTATTGTTTAGAATTAAGGACAATAAAGTTGATTGGATAAACGAGGATCATGCCATTTGTTTCTGGATACACATGAAAAAGTTTATGCTTTTTCTTAACTGTTCAGGTATCATTTTATTTCAGTTTGCCATTGTGGAGAATATCTATTCACTGTGTCTATGTTGAGTACTTTTCATTCTATGTATGACCACCAAACAGCTGTCTATGTGTGACCATCAATGACTTTGCACTATATATCTTCAGGATACCTGAATTCTAGGCATGGATCTGAAAGTGCTCACTAACCATGTTTACCTGTATATCATCCAAAACCTCAAACTCTGATTGTTATGAATAACATTAAATGCTTTTTATAAAAATCCAGTTGTTTCTCGTGAACTGCATAGGTGTCCTCCTCTCCTTTAAAATGTGTTACAAAGCCTCTCTATCTTTTAGTGCTGCCTTCCTTGACTCTACTAAAATCAAAGACTGAAAGGAAGTTGCTCTAGACTACAGAGATGATCATGTTCTTTTTGACTATGTTAGTATGTAAAACAAGACTTATATCATCTATCCATAGCCTTCTGTCATATCTTCTGCCACTTTGCTAGTCATGGAGAGATACACTAGATTTCCCCAGAACCTATCAAAAGGATGCCTTATCCCATTGGAGAGGGACAGCTGTGGGATAACCCCTCTGTATGCTGTGAATGTGTTTTATTACCATTGGTTAATAAAGAAGATGATTTGGCCAATAATTAGGCAGAATAGGGCCACATAGGAAATCCAAGGGAGATAAGGGAGAAGAAGGGTGGTATCAAAGAGACACCAGAAGTACCTGGGAAGCAAAATATGAGGTAGTAAGCCACGAGCCTTGTGGTAAGATATAGACTAATAGAAATGGGTTAATTACTTGTAAGAGCTAGTTAATAATAAACCTGAGCTAATAGGCCAAACAGTTTGTAATTAATAGTAATCCTCTGAGCAATTATTTTAAAAGCGCTTCGGTACTGGGCAGGACCGAAAAAGCTTCCGTTTATATATCACAACTGTCATGACTTAGGCAGATGCATATAGTGAATTGTGAATATTTATTTATATTAGCAAATAGCATCCACTGTAGAGAAGCCTCACTTATCTAATATTTTCTGAGTTTCACAAGCATTTAGTTCATTACTCTTAGTCTCTGATTGTTGAGCTAATCTTCCATGATCTCTTTTAGTGGCCCTTTCTAGCATACTATAAACTATATCCCCGAGTTGCATAGATTATTAGTGAAGAAACCAAGCTATGCTATTTATTCACTTACTTATATTTAATCTGTACATGATGGCACATTCTCATACCCAAGTTCTTCAGAGATGGAAGCAGGAAGTTCAGAAGTTTAAGGTCATCCTTGGCTACACAGTGAGTTGGAGATCAACCTAGGATATATTAGACCTATCTAAAAAACAAAGCAAAACAAGATAAACACAGCAACCACAGTGAATGAGGATCTTAAAGTGTCAAGCACTGTGATGTTTGCTCAGGTCCTAATAGAGAATAACATTGATACCATCTCTGATCTAATGTAATTTGGATTCCATTAGTAAGCCTATCATCAAATAAGCAAATAGCAAATAAAAAATTAAAAATTTGATGTAATATAAAGAAATAACCTAAGGGCTCCATATGTGTAGGGGGTGACCTTTAACTTTGGAGATTTGTCTGAAAGGGTGACAATGAGCTTGAGATATAAAGAGAAGGAAATGCTTGCCAACCAAAGGCCTTCATAATGGTACAATCCAAAGTTGGGAAAGAAGGGACTGTATTTGAAGAGAAAGGGAAAGAGCCACAGACTGGTGGATAGTAAGTGTGAAAAGAGATGTAAAGAGGATTTTAAAGAAGAACCTAGGTCTTTAAGCCATACCATGGTGAGGAGTTTAAGTCTGGTTCTCAGAGCATTGGCAGGTTGTTTTAAGCAAGCCTGAGGAGAAGGTGTGATGGAAGAGAGAGAGGGAGTGGGAAAGAAAGTGTTGGTCACTTAAGCCTTTTAATGAATGAATGAATGAATGAATGAATGAATGAGTGGGGGACAAATGGGACCACAAGGAGGTCCCTAGATCAGAGCTGAAAGTGGACTATACTTTCAGCCATTGAGAAAATACTCAGTGCATACTGTATTCAGCTCTTCTCTAAGGAAAGCAAACTGTGATAAAGCACCATCTCCACACACAAAGGCATCCATCAGTAGAGGGAAAATGTTCAGACTTCTGTAGGATTGACATATATCAGCACACGAAAGATGAGCCAAAGCAGCTCAGAAAAAGGAGTCATTGTTCCCGGGATATTGCCAATCAAAAGGCCTCACAGTGGAGACAGCAATTAGCATGGTCCAAAGGTTGGGAGAAGCTGACAGGTGGCCAGGGGTACAAAGAACCTTGCCTGCTGTTGTCCTCTGTGGTGTACGGTTAGAACTGAAAGTCAGCTCTCAGATCTTGAGTCTGGCTGAAATATGGGGAACAGGGAGAGAAAGCCTGCCTCTCTCTGAGCCCAGTTAGCATCAGCTTCAAGAGCAGCAGTTTCGCCTCCCTTCTGATCTTTTCCATTTTGCCTAATCGACATAGGCATTGGCAAAGAGACTATCGCTAATGAAGTTGAGCCGGCTTCATAGCCCCTGATGATTTGGCATGCTGTTCTATGGCTGAAGTCTCCACTTTGATTGGATGAGGCCCAAAACAAGAGAGTTGACTACTTCTGGTGATTAAAAGCTCCCTTGATGACTTTTTAAAGGGACTGTTCAAAGCTTTTAGTGCTGCTGAGTAGGGAATTACACTTCACCTCCCTAAAACTTCTCTAGCAAATGCACACGGACACATTAGACTCTCTTTCCCACTGTACAACACAGCGGAGAATTTCTTTTAAAAGTAGCAGCCTTTTAGCGGGAGGTTAAGTGACGCCTGTGTATATAATTTATAAGGCGCTCAGAACTTTCTGCACAAAAGCATATTGGAAAAGGAAAATTATTCCTACTTTCATTATTGTTAGGGTTCACTGTTCTCAGAAGAGATATTTGTTTCCAAGCTAAGGATACAAGGCAAGACTGTGGATCTTACGTGAAAGAGGGAATAGATGTAGATTAAGGGTGAACAGCCAAACCAGATAGGATGAGCAGTGCAGGATATTTATTTTCCTTTGAAATGGTAATCACTGTATAGTTGATGTTAGCTACTTTTCTGAAAGCATTGTTGAGAATGACTGGTTGGTTTGTGTGTGTGCATGGGTGTGCACACACTAACCGTAACTATAAATTATTTGGAACATCTGTTTTATTTCTGCATAGACACATTCTATAGATGAATGGTCAGATTTCATAATTAGCATCAGGGTGCTTGCAGACTGAGATGCAGAAAAGAAGATAATGTATTTTTGTCTATCTGCTTCTCACTGAAGGTTGGCTCTGCACACTGGTACCTTATCAGGATTTAGACATTATTAGACCCAGGGGGTGGGAATGGGAGTGGAAGCATAATGTGAAGTTTGATTAATGTTTCAGTCCCTTTAGGATAAAAAAAAGCACAGGTTAAATCAATCTTTTCCTATTATTATCACATTAAGTAAAACCTGATAGGATGGTTTTAGATTATATATCTCAAATATATTTATGTTAGGATTATATGTGACCATGTATAATAATACAACATCAGAAACAGAGAATTAGGTTAAAAAAAGTTGATTGTTTCCTTGGTTAAAGAGGACTAGAAGCAGGGAGAGCTAAGGTGAGTGCTCCTTGTTACTAGGGACCCTGCTCTTTTAGCTTATTATTCTGCCATTCCTTGCAGGTTGTCTCTATTCAGAATGACTAGTTTGATTTCAGCTAACCTATTAACATTCCTTGTAGCTGGAGGGAAAAAGTGTTGTTGTTTTTAAGTATATATTTTCTTTGCTGGTAGACTACATAGACATTTTACTAAGCCTACTTTTTAAAAATATATTCCTAACCCTGTCTTGAAAATCCAATATATATATATATTCCTAGGCAGAAATGCTGAGCTCATGAGCTGAAAGGGAGGCTGCCATATTGGCTTTCTTTAGTAACAGTGAGCAAACTGCAAAGCCAATTAGTAACCTCTGTTATATTCAGACTGATTTGAAGTACTTTTGTTGAGACAAGAAATACGTAGTTTCATTTAAATTTGCTTGGTTTTACTGCATGCAATTAGATTTTATGGGGTATTGTGGCCTGGAGTGACTGCAGTGCCATAGTCTAGTCTAACTTAATACTTCCAGCTTCAGGAGCCTCGTTTTTAAATAAGGAGTGCGTGTCATGGGCCCCCTAGGAATTCTCTCATTTCTTGTACCTCCCTTCATTTGCAAGAGTCTTTAATTAAGCCATGTCTGTATATCTACTCTCACATATGATGGTGTATGTAACTTACTACTACCCTTTCCTAGAGAAGGAGATCTTTGTGTATAATCAGTCAGTCACATTGATGAATGTCAACTCATACTTTTTAATTTTTACATTTTTTGTTCTTTATGAAAATGATTGTGCTTCTCCCTTCCTTACAATGGCTGGCTTTAAACTAATAGTGGCCTTGCCTCTAAGGCTGTAGCCTGTGGGGATTTCTGTTCTGCCAGACAAAGGCTCTGTTGCTGCTACTAAAGGAAGCTCTAACTACATCTCTACCATTCTAATAATGCTGGAGTGAAAAACTGTGAGCTCAGAGAGCTAGAGTAGCAACTGACTTACTTTCTGTCTTTGCTGGCATCCAGGAAAGCCTCTCCCTTCCACCACTGAGCCAGCTACAACAACCCACTAACCACCTCCCTGCTACTTCCTGTCAATCAGCTGCTAAGCCCGCCTCCCTGAGAGGGACTGGTTTTATTTAACTAATGCAAATGAAGCACATCCTTATAGAATTAACACATGCAGCATGAACGAATGTAACACATCTTTGCCTAGTTTAAGAATTATCCCACATCAGGATTGCACTCTTTGTACAGTTGAAATGCTGAAAGTCTCAGCTGGTCATCATTTTCTTCTTTTAAATCGGAAGCTGACTTTCCCTCTGAAAGAACAGCTCTTCAGGTCCTTCCTTCCTTCCTTCCTTCCTTCCTTCCTTCCTTCCTTCCTTCCTTNCTCTGGGATTGTGAATTATAGGCTGGTTTTCTTTGCTTTATGTCTAAAAGCCACCCCAGGTTCTTTATTGTTTGCAGTGCTGTGGCTTTAGTTCTGCCCTCTGTGGGACTCCTTCATCTAAAACTGTTGGAATTGTGTTCTTAAATATGTGGTGTAGAAAGTCTCTGGTACTTTGGGGATGCCAGGGCATATTGAGGCTAACATTGCTGGAAGACAACAGGGTGAGCAGTTGTGTTCTCTGCTTAGTGCATACTATTTCCATGGGTTACACAAAGCGGATCTCCTTCTTCCTGGGACTTCTTTGTGCTTGGTTACTGTTCCAAAAGTCATTTTAGCTGCCTCCCTCTAAGACACTGGGCCTGTGTCCTTCCAAACTACCTTAGTATGCCTTAACAAAATAATTGTGAAACACGTGTGTAAGAACTAGTAGGAAAAAGTAAGCTGAAGCAATAAAAATGAAAGGTTACTGGTTATATCTCTTAATTGCTGTAATTCTAAACGTAATAAGGAAAATAATTCTGAAGTGGCATCACCTTCCCCAGATCCAATGAACTAAGGTAGAAGTGTAAACAAATTCAAGCACTAAACACGTACATACACATCTGTACACATTCACATAGAGAGAAGCAACACACACACACATTTTTCTAAAATCTTAGATTTTATGATATATTTAAATTCAAGGAAATAAGTCATTGATATTCAAACAATGTAATTTAAAAAATCCACTCTTTCTGAGATAAAAAACAGTATTAAACCTAATAAAATTTTATTTTCTGTTTGTGGAGGTTTACTATAAAAGTAAAGATGATACTTAGTCTTTTATCCCAAAAGCATCCATTTAGCTGTACAAAAACTAAACAGTTTAAAGAAAGCTGTATAGGTCCCTGAATTTGAAATCTGTAAATGAACATATCACAATGGAACTGAAACAAAGCTGCTTCCACATGAAATGGGAAGAAGTTCCTTGTGAAAAATGACACACTCTGGTAGCCTTCAGTGCTTTCCAAAGTGAAGATACGTGTTTATAAATTATCTTAATGAGCTGAGAGACATCCATTTCCACCAGGAGTGATTCAGCATCCACACAGACAATTGGAGAGGAAACAGGATCCTTTCCCTGCCCCTTGCAAGTGTAAGCCTTATCTCAGGGCTCTTTCCACCTCAGAAGTCCCTGAACACTTCAGTGGGGGTCAGCTCTCCTAATGACCAAGGAGGATAAGGAACAAGGTGGGTTAGGGACAGGGTAGAGTCAACTCCAGCTCTCATTGTGACTTGGTTTTGGACACTCCAGGGTGCAGGGCCCTGTAGGCTTTGAGTGACCCTGATTTCTCTTGGCTGCAAAACCAGCTTGCAACTGAAAAGCTAAGGGGATGGAACATTATAAGGTAAATGTTGAGTGCCCTAGGTAGCCTATGCCTGGCTTGCCTGGTTACTAAGGAACCATTCTCCCAGCTGGTTACCAAGACAGGAAAGAAAAAAGAGAGGGAGCAAAGGAGCAAAGGATTCCGAGTCCCTCCTCCATCCTGGCTTCATTATGCTTTTAAATTTTGGACTCAGATTACCAACCAGAGAGAAGAAACAATTCCCCCCAAACCAAAAATCCTCTTGATGTAAATAAAAGGTCCTGAATGGCATTTTAGTTTTCTCCCTATGAATTGATATGCAAATTTCTAATTTACTTAAAGCACACTGTCATGCATTATAATAAAGTCTAATACATGCTTCCATGTAATTATGCATAATAACCAGTGATCGGGGGAGGAGGAAGGAGAGAAGGGAATTGTGTTTCCAGCTGGCCCGGCACACCTGCAAATCCCAGACAACTCCTTTCAGTGTGGAGGAAACAAGATAATGACAGTATGATATTAAATACAAACATTAATTCTTGGGAACAAAACATAAGGAAGAGGTCTATCAATTAAGATATGTGATAGTGAGCAACTTAAATCACATTTTGCACCAGCTTAAAGAAAAATAAGGACCAAGCAGGATGAAAACTTTAATTTTCTATTTACTGTCACAATGCAAATGTTGTTAGTCTTGCTTTTATTTTTTTCTAAGAAGGAAGCTTCATCTGGGCCACTTGAACTCTGTGGTGAGGCTACTACTACTTTGAGTGCTTTTGATTTGAGACCTATGTTGCAGTAACGGTCTCTCTTGTGAAGGCACCAGGCCCTACAGCAAGGAGTATTAGGAGTTCAGTGGGGCCCCAAGTTAGGAAAGAAAACAATGTGAGGCAATGCTTTGTTAGCAGGAAAGATCAATCTTTGGGTAAATTTGCTGTTTGTGGTCATTACAAGCCTTGTGGTAGACTGCTTGAGGCATTAACACATGTGATTCTATATGTAAGACAATAGTTCTGATACGGCTTTGCTTTCAATCTCCATTAATTAGAAGTTATGCCATCTTGGGAAAGTTACTTAAGCTTTGCCAAGACTCAATTTCTTTATGTATCGATGGGAATTAAAACAGTATTATAAACACTTGCTAGTACACTAAAGTATAACGTGAAAAATAGTAATCAATAGTGCTTGCATGTAAGCATACAAAATTTTCTTACTATATCATCATTTATAACAGAATACAGTTGATCTGCCATGCTTTATATATACAAAAGAAACTGTAGATTATAAAAATTCCTAATGACCTTTTTATATTTAATGCCATGTATTGGTCAAGAATTGTCAATGAAAGATGGGAGAAGAAGCAGTAAAGGTTTTCTGCCTGAATTACTAATTTTATACTGTGAATTGTAAGCTGATGAGCTTCTCTGTGTTACCCCTAGAAGACCAACCCTTTGGAGCATGTTCCTGACATAGTAGTGAAATAAAATCCACAAAATACCTTTTTATTCTGTTACATAGTAGAGACAAGGATGTACAGCTACTTTCCAGACCTGCCTCGCTAAGACAGATATTTCTTCAGACTCCTGTTTGTTTAGCTCTACAAGGATAAGCAGGATTTTCCTGTGACATTGCCTGTGGGGTTTACCAAGAATGGTTCAGGGCTTAAGAGAATTTGTTGCTCTTGCAGAGGACCAGGGTTTGGTTCCCAGCACCCACACCAACTCTAACCCCAGTTCCAGGTGATCAGATGCCCTCTTCTTGCCTCTGTGAGCATCAGAAATGTACCTGGTATAGATCCTTGTATTCATACACATAAAACTTTCTTTATAAAAGAGAGTGCACAGAGTCCTGAAAGTACAATGAGATGTAAGACTACAGATAGTATAGACATTTATACATGTGAAGTCTAGACAGGCAAGTCCTGTAAAATAGCAACACCAACGTAGCAACCCAGTCCTTTAAGCACGTGATGTAGGATATCCCAGAAGGCTCAATTTCTGGATGTATTCCAGTACAGAAGACCCAGGGAAAGGTCATTGAATGGTGCTTCCTTCAAGAGTAGAATCCTTGATTTCTTTATTTTAGAGCTATGCCATTAATGCTTTGACATCTGTGAAACTGTGTTTGTTCTGTAGTTGTGTTCTGAGTCTAACTCTACAAACTTTGGGTGTTAGAATAAGGAAACAAGTCAGCATAGATCTCAAGTATTTGAATACTGGAAAAGTTAGCTGAAGCTTGTTGGTACATTCCATGAAGTGTCTGGACACCAGGCTATGCTAACAAAGGTATTCATTCTTGCTGAATATTTGAACACATCTCATGCAACTCGTTTTCAACAGTAATTTTGAGCAAAAGTCACAAGATCTGTATTGAGTGATCAATGTGTTCTTAGTCCTTCCTCCAAACTTGGGGCTATTGATAGATATCCCATCACTGCTTGCCACATAGATCACAGTATTCAAGGAGACTGGAATACAGTCAGATACTTTCAACACAACATTGCAAGTTTTGTGAGAAAAGCAGGTGCAGAGAAGAGTCTTGGACTGATC
The DNA here is from genome assembly GCA_001685075.1 of Bramus lutescens. Lineage (NCBI taxonomy): Eukaryota > Metazoa > Chordata > Mammalia > Rodentia > Cricetidae > Bramus > Bramus lutescens. The sequence continues at coordinate 101,852 of LOEQ01006588.1, read as the reverse complement.
TCTGTATAGCAGAGAAGGCTGATAGAGGGATATGCAGTGGAATTTGAAGCAAAAAATAAACAGAAGCTATGAATGTTGGCACTGAAGTAACTATGGAAAGAAGACTGTGGAAGTGATTGGGAAATTGAAAATCTCTTAATCTGTACCAAGGAGGGACATACTTTCTGGTTAGCAAATATTTTCTATTTTAGAAGGTATTGGATATCTACCTTACAGTCTTAACTCTACTGTGATAGTGTGAAAATTGCCATCAATAAAATGAACCAAATGGGCCCAAGTGGACTTGGGCTGGGTGTATTAGGACGTAATTGTAATAATATTGATAAGTTCATTATATAGGCACACAGAATCCAATCCAATCTTTCATGTTATCTTCTAGTCTTATGTTGTATTTTTTCCTTTTTTTTTGGTTTTTCTTTTAAAAAATTTTTGGCCAAAGTGTACAATGAAAAGAAAAGTAAGATAGACTGGTTCATTTTGTGTCGTTATGAAATGAAATCATTCAGAAAACTGCAGATGGGATTTTCTATTTCACTTGAGGCATAACAGATGAATATCTATATCACTAAATGTACAGTCATTAATAAACATGAAGTAACACTGAATGGAGGCTTTACAGTAGGCTCTATGTGATGTAGCCTGACTGTTTAAAGATGGCTTCATTCAAGCATTGTGATGTTGCGATTGCTGGGTGCAGGGCCTTATGGGAGCTCTGTGCTCTCCAGAAGGAGACCATTTCTCTTTCTCTTTCATTTCCTGGCTGTGAAGTGAGCAGTTATTCTGTCATGCACACCACACGGTTGCTACCAAGCATCCCCAGCAGCAGCTGAAAGTTATAGGTTCACTGGACCATGGACTGAAGCACCTAAAACTATTAGGCAAAATAATCCTTTTCACCTTATAAGTTAATTAACTCAAGAGTTTTGTTATAATGATGGAAAGCTGGGTAATACACTACACTGAATCTTTATACAGGGTATTTTGTTTCATAAGCTCGCTCATCAGAACTGTTCTTTACTCACTATTTTTTTCTTTAAAAATTTTCAGCTTGCATTTTATTCATTAATCCTTATTTAAGCCCATTTTTATTGTCTTACTCTTATATTCTGTGACAAAACACCATGACTAAGGCAACTTGTCCAATAAATCATTTGATTTGGTTCACGGTTTCAGAGGATTAGAGTCCCTGAGCAAAGACATGGTGGCACGAATAGCTGAGAGCTCGCATCTTTATTTGCAAGTAGGAGGCAAAGAGGCACACTGGGAATGGTGTGAATCCTTTGAAACCTCAAAGCTGCCCACAGTGACATAGCTCCACCAAAAAGGCCGCAGTTCCACCAATTGGGGACCAAGTATTCAAACTCATGATTGTATAGGGCCATTCTCATTCAAACCACCTTAGTTACAGTCTGCTTTCAGAGAACTCGGAGCGAGGAGTCAAACAGTGGCTTTCCAACTTTAACCAATTAAAAAATATCTAGAAAAATTTACAAAGTGATGACTTTCAAACATCAATGAGCAGGTAGTTCTGGGAGAGAGAGAGAGAGAGAGAGAGAGAGAGAGAGAGCGCTTTTTACCGGAGAGAATCCCAAGACTAGAGAGAGTCATGGAGTACAAACTGAAGAGATAGAGTATAGGGATCATAGAAAAAATAATGATTAGTCAAAGGAAGAATTATGGGTACGGGAGGACTACAAAGAGAATAAGAAATTATTCTGCACAGAAATGTGCAGATGGTCAGCTATATAATTGTTCAGGTGAGTATTAATCTGTGCATTCATGTCATAACACTACTCATAAAGATAATTAAAGGGGAGAAAGACAATCCTGGAAGTCATACAAGGTCAGGGATAGTTTTTCCACAAGTCAGAGTTAAAAGGGTTTTATATTATGTTCAACTGTTTAAAAAATAGTTTTTCAAGTTTATCGAGGACAAAATTTGTCCCATATGAAAGGCTACTCTGGAGTGTTGAAATAAAACTTGAAGCACAGTTTTACCAGACTCAAGAATTGCATTCTAAGTTATTTGTGCCAGAGGAAATCTCAAGAATTTGAAGAAGAGAAGGTTCCTCACATAATAATTATGCAAAACTTACTAAATATGGTAAAATTGATACACTGTGAGGGGGAGAAGGAAATTAGACAATTGTTGAGAAACAACAAAGTATCAAAACTCAGACCCAGCTTATCCAGGGATGGTGGTACAGACCTATGAACTCAGCACTTGTTAGACTGAGGAAGGAAGCTAGTGAGCTTGATGCCAGCCTTGGCTACACAGTTAATTTGTCTCCAAAACCAAAACCCAAACCACCACCACTACCACCCCCTTCACTCGCACCAAACTGCAAAAACAGCAATATACCCCATAAAGATGCCACCACCAGTGAAAAACCCAACTCACCTCCCTAATTTATATGGAAAGCCAGATAATATATTAGAGTATTAAAACAATTAGAATTATATCTTTCATTTCAAGAAGGAAGAAAATTTTTAGACTGTATATGAGAAACAGAATTTAAAAGCCCATTTCAATTTTCTAGAAGTGATAAAATAGTGTCTAAGGTGAAGAACCCACTGGACTAAATTGATGGCAGATTATAAGCAATAAATGTTTAATGAACTTTAAGGTGTAGCAAAGAAACTTCCTAAAATGAAACACAAGAGGAAAAGTTTGATTAAAATTAATACTTTTATGTTACCATGGTAAGATATTATGACTAAAAGCAACTTATGGAGAAAAGTTCTTGTTTTAGCTTAAAGTCCACAGGGAATGTCTGTAATGGGAATGGAGGAATAGCAGCAAGCAGCCAGAGCAGGAAACAACAACCAACCAACCAAAGTGAGGCCAACTAGGAACCTTCAAAGCTCACACTTAGTGTCATACTCCACCCAGTAAGCCTCCATCTCTTAAAGGCTCCACAACTTTCCAAACAGTGTCAATCAACAATGAGCAAGTATTAATATGTGAGCCTATGGGAAATTTTTTTTCATTTAAACCACAATACCAACACTGTAGATTTAAATGCGATTGCATCAATGACAGCATTAAATGAATTATCAAGTACTCCAAATAAAAAGAAAACATTTCATATTGCATAAAGACCAAGATCCAATTATATACTGGTTTCAAGCTATATATTTAAATGCACATATTCCATCCCACATTGGGTGACATCATTCAACTCCTCTCCTCAGGGCTCACTGTGCTCCGTGGAAGAGGAGGTAGAACGTGTGGAAAGAAAGGCCAGTGGGGATGAGAGACACCAAGGAAACAAAGCCTTTAAGACCCAACATGAACGACAGAAGTATGACCTCACGGAGATTGTGGCAGCATGCACTGGGTCTGCACATGTTCTGGCACTGAGTGGGGAATTGGACAGGAGCTCCCATCCCTAAGCCAGAAGCTATCTCTAGTTAACAGCTACTCGCCAGGAAACATCAACATTAATGCAACGTCGCTGGATGTGCACACCGCCCTAAAAGGCAGGCACCATGCCCAACAGTAGATGGCCATCACAAAGCAAACTCAAAGGTAATTTTGAAAACAGTTTGTTTCATAATACTTTGTTCATTTTTTAACCCTAAGGATCTTTTTGCCTAAACATTATTTCCCATTATGTGTTTTTATGAGTTTTGTGTATAAGCCTGTGTATCTCTGCCTGTGTATGTGTTTCTGTACTTTTATTTCTGTGTGTTCATTTTGTTTTATTCTGATTTGATTATTTTTTATTTCCCTGTTTCTAAAGAGAGAGGGAAAGAAGTCTTGGGGTTGGACAGATGGGCCTTTGTGGAGGATCTGGGAGGGGATGAGGAAGGGGATACTGTAATCAGAATATACTACAATGGGAAAATTTCATTTTCAATAGAAAATACTAAAGATAGAAATAGATATATTATAATAAACTAATCAAAATAAAATTAAATGCATATAGACTAAGTAGATTTCAAAGCAATAAAATGATCATGGGTTAAGAGCTTAGTTCTATAAACATATAAATCAATTCATTAAGACATTATAAATAAAAGTATTGTACCAAGAAGCAGAGTATCAAAGTATACAACTGGGCCTGGTGGTTTAGTCCTGCAATTACTGCCACTATGGGAGCTAAATCAGATAGACTACAAATTCAAGCCTACCTGGGTACAGAATGGGTTCAAGGCCAGCCTGAGTAATTTACCATGACCCTAGCTTAAACTAAGAAATGCAAAAGAGTTGGAGGTATAGCTCAGTGGTAGAGTAGTTGCCTGGCATGCATTCAGCCTGAGATTCAAACCGATCCAAAACATGAGGGGGATATAGAAGAGATAACCAATTTCCCAAATTTAAGGGGCAGCATCAACACTTCTCTCTTAATACCTTAATAGATCTTCATATAACCAGGCATATGGAGCACTTCATCAGTAACAATAACTACTTTTTTATCTTTCTGTTTATAAAGCATCATACTTAATAAGTATAGTATATGTATTCTTTTCAAGTGTATGTAACAATAACCAAGAACATATGATAGGATTTTATCTAATTCTCAATTAATTAAATGTCTTCAAGTCATATAAAGTATGTTATCTGTCCAATGGGATTCAGAAATCAATAACACAAAGTATTAAGAATATTTTCAATTTTTTTTAAAAAATTGAACTCAGGGCTATGGATGTAATTAACACACTCTCACCACTGAAATATACTCCCTGATGCTTCCAAAACATTTTTAAAATAAACTGTCCACCTACTAAATAATTTACAAGCAAAGACATAGTATTTAAAATTTCAAAAATCTGTAGAACTCAGATTAAGTAATGCCTACTCCTATACTAGAAAATTTGTAGCATTAAGCACCTATATTACAAAGGATTTCAAGTCAATGACCTAAGCTTCTACATTAAGACAACAGAACAAAGAGCACATGAAAGCCAAAAATTAAGTACACAAATCCATAACGAGCAGAGACCTATAAAATGGAAATAAAGTAGGTAAAAATCAGTGAAGCTGAAGATAGAAATCAATCTGATTAAATTCTAGATAACTTAATCAGAAGAAAATCACAGAAAACCCAAATCAACATCAGTGTGTAGGGGTATGTCTGCATAGGCTTCACTGCAGGCACAATGGATATTAAAATAATTAAAGCTTGCTCTTCATTTCATCTCAGTAAACCGAACAATTTAGACAACAATGGTAAAATTCATTGCAAGACACTGTTAGCTTTCTAACACTGTGGCCAAAAACCTGAGATACACAATTGAAAAAAGAGGACAGGTTTCTTTTGGTTTATAGTTTCAGAGTTTGCAGTCCTTGGTTACATGGCCCCATCACTCTGAGCTGAGCAAGCACAAATACTCACAAAGGGAGGATGCATTGGAACAAAGTTGCACACTTCCTGTTAATTGGGAAGCAAAGGGAGAAAAGAGAAGAGACTTTCGCTATGACACCACCGCCCCCCTGCCAGGACATGCCCTGTGGTGAGACCTCTCCCTCTTCCTTCTTCTAAGGTCTACCTCTGAAAGTGTCTGCCATTTCCACAAAGCACCATCAGTTAGAATCAAACCTTCAACTCTTGGCCCTTGGGAGGAGGCCTTTAAGTTCTACACTGTGATAGCTACAAACTAGTAAAGTATTTTCCAAGAAAATTAGATAATATACACATCAATCTAGCAGACAATTTGTAAGGACTACAGAAATAATCAAATGGTGTCCATTCCAAGAATATAAAAATAGTTCCATGTTCCAAGTCAGTTAATGTAATTCACATAAACAGATAAAGAGATAAAATCCATATGATCTCAAGAGATACAAAAATCATTTAGCATAATTTGACATCCATTTCTGAAGGAAATCCTCAGTGAAATTGAAATAGAAAGGCAGTTTCTTAACATAATTGAGAATACCAACAAAAAGCCCAGGGGTGACTATGCATTTAATGTGGAAACTCTGATTGCTTTTATGCCTAAGACAAAGAAAACAATGATGTCTGCTTTCAAGGCCCCTGTTCCACCCTGTACTGAAGGCTTGAATGTAGTGAGACACAAGACAGAAACATAAGGCTTCAAGATTCAATGGAAACTCATTTGCCAATAAGATGATTTCAAAAGACATTGTGCAGACTGAGTGTTTGTATCCCTTCTAAATTCATTCATGTTAAATCTGATGGAAGATGCCAAGCATGATGATGTTTGGGAATAAAACCTTTGAGAGGTATTGGGTTATGAGAATGGGACACTCATGAATAACATACCCAAAGACTGCTAGCCCACCCTCCTTTATTGTGGCTAAGATTTGTATGCAGATTATCACAAAAAAAAGGAATCTATTCTACTTGAGTGACAGCTTCAGGTTTTTTGCCCCTTCTATGTGAAGTTATGGTGAGAAGATGACTCTACCCTCATTAGACTAAATACCCTCTGGCTAGTCAGTTGGGACTGTGAGAGATAAATATCTCATGTTGTTTCACCCAGTCTATGATATTCTATTATAACATCCTGAAAAAAGCTAAGATAACCACAATAGATGTATGGTTATAAGAATAATTTAAAAAATCTTATTGATGCCATTATTTATCAGGGAAATGAGAATTCAAACCACATGGGTGAGGGTGATGGTTCAGTGGGTAAAGTGCTAGTTATGTCTACATGAGGATCTGAAATAGAGTTCCCAGTACCTATATAAAGCCTACATAAATACCTCCACACACCTGTGGTCCCAGTGTTTCTATAGCAACATGAAGAGAAGAGACACAGGAGTTTCCTGTAAGCTTATGGGTACCTTGGGGTACAACCAGAGGCACAAAAGAGACCCTGTCTTAAACAAGGTGTAAGGTGAAGCCCTAACCTCCACGGACATGTTCTGCACTCAAAACACAAATACACATACATACACACACATCACATGCACAAACATACACAACATAAAGATACAAAGTACACAATCAATTATTTCTGTAGAAAGAATAGGTATAACTTTTTAAAGGGGTGTAAACATAGCGTTCTATATTGCCCAATATTTGTGAGGACCATTTTGTGTGGGAGGATTAAAAAGCTAAAGCTATCTGAGAAACAGCTCAGCAAGTTTACTTTCGGCTATCATATGGTTCAGTGGTCTCTCCTAAAGTATGAAAACATATGTTTATATAGGACGCTCTTTTCTTGGTATCATCTCAAACACGAAAAATGGAGAAATAATAAATTATGACATTTCCATCAGGCAGAGTATCACAGCAATAACACTTGAGACAGCACATGCAGCATCACAAATGAACATTAGGTGTGCTATGATCAGTGGAAAAAGTCAGAGTCAAAGGCTACTTGTGGGATAATCAATGCTCATGGTATTTTAAAGAACAAATCAGAACAGCAGAATAAAATATCTGTGTTGGCCAGGCAAAGTAGGTGGGGACAGAGGTGAGTTGTGAAGAGACATGGAATAGTTATTTAGCATCATAGAGCTACCTTATACTTTTCTTGTGATGGTTATGTTGCTATAGATGTTTACAAAAATTTAAGAATGGTCTTAAATAAATATGATTTTAGCATATCAAATTGCATTTTAATTTTCTTAAACAATAGAAACATTACTGCACCTGGAAATGAGCGCTGGATAGCTCACTCATTATTAAAAAGGGAGAATCAAAAAAGATAATTAAATAGTTATGTTTAACAAATGGCATATGGCAGGGACAAAGAGAGTGGGAGATTAAAAGATTGTGCTGAAAGGCTTTCTGGAGGAACAAAAGGTAATGGCAGACCTGCACTTATTAGCTATCCTTTCATAATCTTCCAGTCCTTTCTAATGCCATGGATTACGCCTTCCTATTAGCCAGAATGGAAATGCACCTACAATACCACTTTACAGACAAAGAAAACTGACTTCTTTGTCCTTCTCTAAAAGGTTCTGTTTCTATTCCGTCCAGTCTCTTTCTGTATTTTCACAAAGGAAGCTGCCAGAAGCAGCTGAGCAATCGTGAAACAGTATGTTGAAATTGGTAAAGACTGATTTTGACATTTTTCTCTGATAACCTTTTGATTAATTTTCTGCTTCTTTAAAACCCTTAATTAAATTAACACAGGGAGCAGTAATAGCCTTGACATATTTTGTGTATCAGCAAACAAGGCCTCAGCCTTCAAAGGCGGTGGACAGAAGGGAAGGGTTTCTCTAGTAATGTCAGTCATTTGTGGGTTGTGGTGACAATGACAAGGGCCAGGCTGGGAGCTTTCCCAAAAGTCCAGCTGGATTTGGGCAGTGGTGTGTCATGAGAACATGGCGGCGGGGTGTGTGTGTGTGTATGACTTCCTCATGGTCAGATTCAAGCCTCCCATCCTAGTACTACTGTCTGCTAGCCTATTGGCCCTCATTTATGCTAATCTGCACCACCGCGGGCAAGATATTAGAGCTCAACACCCCGGAACTAGACCTCCTACTCCCCATGGTCCATCCTGGCTTTTACCCTTACTTAGCAGTTACATAGATAGCTTTGCAGCCGTCCCTTTAATGAGTGGTGAAAATGAGGTGCCAGGACTCATCTTGAAATTTTCTAAAAACGATAAATTGATCATTTTTAAAAGTTCCTCTTTCACCTCTTCCCATATGTTGGGTTTAGCAGCACATATGCGCCTGTTGGCATGAGATCCGTCCCTGTATTGTATAGGACTTCAAACGTGGAGATGGGGGAAGGTAATAAAAAACAAAGGTCTTCAATGTATGAATGTTGTTAGAACACAATTCCAAATGTATTGATGAAGGTCAGTTAAAAAATAAGCTATTGGTATTCCAATTGTCCATTGACAATATAATTTTTACTAGGTATTTTCTGGTAACTTTATAGACACAGATTGTAGGTTGCTCACTGTGAATGGGACTGATATTTTTTCCATTTCACTCACTTGCATGTGCCAAGTGTAGGCATAAGTTGCACAATAAACAGTAAACCATGGAAGTTTATCACTTTAATTCTCAATTGTATCTCATCGTATACAAAGCTGCTCATCCTGTCTTCTAAAGGAAGGCGATATGGGTTAAATTTATAACTCTATGTAAGCTTATCTGTCTCTAATAAGTTCAGTTGCTGTCCATTCCTTGGTCCACTTAACACAAGATAATGAAGTACTTGTGTATCAAGCATGCTTTGGAAATGGAGCTGAAAAAGTTTCTGTCTTCATAGTTGTCATTACCAGAAATGGAGATTAAAGCTAACAAATGGGAATGCAGACATCCATACATAGAAAACTAAATTCAACAAAGTGGACAGATGGTCTAAGTGTTGCTGGAGTCACCAGTGCTGATGCCAATTTATTTTTATTCTTGACACAGAGTTCTATAGAGCCCAGGCTGGCCCAAAACTTGTGGTCATCCTGTTCCTGAGCACAGGGATTGCAGATTCTGCCACCACATCTGCCATCTGATGTTTAATTTTGATACTGGGAAGACGTTTAAGTTTAAGGACAACAGCAATGTTATTGGGGAGCTTCAAGAAAAAAATGGGGGCATCACCTGAAGACAGAGATGTAGATTCAAGGACAGAAAGGAAGAGGAGCATAGGATGGAAGAGGGAGGGAGAAGGGTGCCTGCTGGAGTGGAGGCTAGAAGAAGATTCTGGATGGTGCAGGAGAGGAATGGAAGAAACAACTGAGGGAGGTGTATGCGTTCAGCAAATCAAGGGATGTGAAATGGTCCTTAGAACTGTGAGAAGCTGTTGGTGGGAGTTTGCCTACACACTGGTCTTTGTGGTGGCAATAGAGAAAAGGGAGATGATATCCAGAACACGGTAGTCAAACAGGAAGGAGGCTAAAAAAGAAAAATAAAATTTGATCTGGAAACAATGAGAGTTTGGACTAGAAGGAAATAGAGCTGAGGGTAGTGTGTAATAAAAGCAGCTGCATTTCATTAGGTAAACAAAAGGAGAGCTACTGTCGGCACTAGTCAAGGATACAAACCTCATGGGAAGGCTTTTTTTTAAAACTATATCTCTTAAAGTCAAAATATAAGACAATCTCCATGGTTACGGCACATAGCCTTGTATTGGGTGATTCGGATCACAGCACACATTGTTTTATCTGGAACACTTTATTTTTACAAAGACAAGAGCAGTTTGATAGGAGAGGCAGCAGTAGCATTTCCAGAAGAGACCTAAAGAATGTTTGGCCAGAGCATGTGGGAGGTGGGGGCTGTGCTGTGTTTGCAGTGGTAGCCTGAACATTAACTCCTTTATCCCTTGAAGTAGTCGTCTGGTGGCTTTCATGCGATATTTGAGAAGCTGCAGAAAGGCACAGGGAGGTTAAGTCACTACAGAAGTTATATAGTTGGCAATGAAAAATGGGAAGCTTCTATAATAATTCCTGACAAAATTAGGCATTGGTTCAGTATTAGCGATTGCTATGACATCATTTTTACACTCATTCATTGCTTATTACAGTTGGTTAGTGAGTCAAGTATGATAACTATGTCTTAAGACAGATCCTTGGAGGGCGGTGGAGTCAGTACCATGCAATGAGAAGGCTGTGCTCTCAGGGTGAGCATTTGTATGGCCTGTTTGATCAGGAGCAGAACTTCTTTAGGCAAGAAACTAAAGCATTCTATGCTTAGGTTTCCTTACCCCTAAAAAATGCATTTGAGAGCTAAGGACGTGACACAATTGGTAAGATAGTTCCCTAGCAAGTAAAAAGCTCTGGGTCTAATGCTCAGCACCTCACAGAACCTGGCAAGGTGATGTCATCCCAGAACTTGGGAGTTGGACTCATGAAAAAATTCAAAGTCATCATTGGTTGTATAGTGAGTTCAAGGCCAGGCAGGCGTGTTAATTTCCTTCAAATATATATTTGAATTTGTCTTCAGGAAAAATTATGAAAATTAAGAAATATCAAATATTTTCCATAGATGCTCCGGTCCCCAAAGAGATCTCGCATGTCCTCAGGTGAAGAAGTTTTGTTTTAAATTAAGAACAAGAAGAAGAAGCTTATGAAACCAAAAGGGTTTTGTCTTCCTCATTCTTTCCTCTGCTTGGTGTGAAACCTTCACAACGAGCTCCAGCTTCTGGTAATGGCATGCCACATATGTCAGGAGTGTGGGATTCCACAGAAAATGAAAACAATGTTCCACCTTGTACACAGAAGTGGAAAGAGACATAGAAAATGGGGGTGCCCTATACAGGACAATGGAGCTCATCAGTAGGGAGTTGAGTTTGTTTCTGTGAAACCTTCAATGCTTCCTTTCACTGAGCTATGTTCTTTCTCTAATATCAAACCTTCCAAAGTTCCCAAGTTCAACTAGACTGAGAAAATTGACAGAGAAGAAAATGTCGGAGTCTAATTAAAACCTCTCAATGATCCAAAAATCTTAAAAGATTAAACTCTACTTGTTTTCCTTAGATTGGTTTTTGTTTTTACTTTTTGAGACAACATTTCTCTGTGTGTAGCCCCTACTGTCCTGCAAGTCTCAAACTCATAGAGGTCTGCCTGCCTCTGGTTCCTGAGTGCTGGGATTAAAGGCATGCACCTCCACTGTCTGGCTTACATATTTTTTATGTACAAAGTTGTTTTAATTGGTGACAAATTATGAATTACATGTATAGCAAAGAATTGTTTTAAAATGAATCTTGTATGATTGATTTTCGATAGTGTTGGATTTGTATCCATCCATCCATACATCCATGTATGTATGTATGTATGTATGTATGTATGTATGTATGTATGTAT
>LOEQ01006588.1:77999-90123 GCA_001685075.1 Bramus lutescens | reverse complement strand
ATCTATCTATCTATCTATCTATCTATCTATCTATCTATCTATCTATCTACCCATGTGTGTATGACTGGGTGTGTGGAAAAGTTTCTTAGGTGAAAATGTCATAGAAAAATCTTAAGAAGCCCAACTGTAACTGAACCATGTAGTAATTCCAGTTTTTACTTTGAAGATCTTTCATTTGATTTAAACAGTGGATGATATTTTTTTAAAATCATTACTAAACCATGAACATTAGGAAATTCAACAAATTTATCATTTCCAATGCTGATTTCCTTCAGTGCTCTTTTATGAAGTATCTATTCATATATGCAATACTCTTTAAAAGTTGAAATATCCCTGATATACTATCATTCTGATTGTGTCCATGTCTGCGGGCCAGGTCACTTGACTGTCAGTATGCAATGTTGGTCTTCCTAGGTTGTTCCTGATTGTCTTTTTCCTTATTGCAGGCTGAAACTATGAACTTAAAAGCACAGTCTCCAAATTCAAATTTTACAAACCCATTATTTAGAAATCTAGCACAACAAGCAAATCTTTAGCTGTTTAGAACCCACCTGGTTTTCACACCCTGTAAATTCTTATTTAATAGCTGTTGATATGAAGTCTTTTGGTCCTTAGGTTCTGGGTTGCATCTGCCCTTCAAAGCTGATGCTTCCTGACAAGGAATTTCCACTGTGCTATTGAACCTGCTTCGCCCAGAAAGTTTCATTCCCCTTCTATTTACTGTAGCCCCCCTGACCATGACAATCTCATACTGTGAAACTCTTTCCCAAGTCATGCCATACCGCTCCCTCCGAAGGAAAGAAAATCTAAGCACCCAGAACTTAGGAAATAGCCTGAACATTGTCTAGGAATGGACCACATCTATTTTACTTGGGTCAGTGTCACTCCTTCAAAATGCTCAGCAAAAACATTTTCAGTGCCAATATTCTTACTGTTCTTTGCCACATGTTATCTGAAGAGATTTCTTAGCCACATTTCTGGACAACACAGAAAGGCCCTATCCATGTGGTTCTTTATCAGAGCGACAAAGAGATTAAAAAAGTATGATGTGACAACCCAGGAAGAAGCTAAAAAAATTAAAGACAATTTTTCCTTGCAATCTTAAAAAACACTTCACAAAGTAGATTAGAATTCCTCTCAATGCTGTTTCTCCTTTGATCCTACATCTATTTCTCTCCACATATACACCTTGAAGAACTGCTTTACAGCCATACCCCTGCCAACACAATCCCATTCCTGTCTGCTCACCATGGTGAAAAATCCCAGGGGCACCTCTTAGCAACAATGAGTTTTTCTTGAAAGTCAGAAAAAGGAAGAATTAACAGATGAAAATGATTGATGTGGAAGGCAAACCCAGATATCCTCACACACTGATAATGATTATTCACACCACTGCTGCCTTCTGTCTTCTTAGGGTCACAGCAAGGAGCTTGACCACCGGTTGGACAGATTTTCATGTTCCCCTCAAGCACTAACACCAGATTCCACTGCTAGGGATCTCTCAGTAGTTGTTTTTACTATGTGAGCAAAACAAGCTCCTCCAGACATTTTGTCTCTGATTTCGATAAAGAAAATTTCCAAAGTATCTTTAGAATTGTTTCTGCAAATTCGAATAGGAAAGTTAGCAAAGATCAAAACGTAGATACTGAAATATTACCCTCCTGACTTTGGAAATAGTACAAGCAAGTGCATTTATTGTAAGTATGTTCTTCAGCTTTCACACATCCATGCATTTGCTGGTAAGGTTTTAATACAAAGACAATCTTTGTGATTGAAAATCAGGGGGTTTTTTTGACTAAAAATAATCTCATTGGCAATCAGACTACATCTCTCAGGGTCAGACTTGCAGTAAGATGAAAGAAGGATCAAGGAGAGTTCATTTCAATGTATGCTTCTAAGAAAAATCAGGCTATTCTGAAACAAACCATGTGCCCATGTATTCAGCTTTGCTAAACATTTCAGTACGATTTTGTTATGATATGACCTGATTTCTCTGATCTATCTTTGTAAATTAAGAAAACATTATTGCGTGTAGCTCAAATTTTTATAGCACAAGCTTATTATCAAGTGATTATTACATTCTTTAAAATGGAGACAGGCAGATTGCAACAAAATTAGTGGTGTGTGGGGGTGAGAATGATAAACAATGTAAGGAAATTTTGTGACCAAGTCATGGGTAATGTGACAGCATCTTTTCAATGTTAAATATTTGCTTGTTGCTAAAGAGTGTTGAATGCTGAGAGAAAAGACCTTTGGTTCAAGCAATCACAGCATCCTGGGCAATTGTAACAGTTTTCTCCCAGAACATCCTTATGGATGGATCTGTAACAAAGCACACCATAGCATCCCTTAAAACTCTGATTAGCTCAGGAGTGGAGAATGTTGTACAATGAGATCACTGAAAGCAGGTCTTTGGGAGAAGGGGGGGTGACAGTAGCGTGCCAAGAGTAGGGCAGGTGTCCTTTCAAGGACCATGTCATGTATAGGATACAAGGACTCAAACTTGGTTAATTCATTTCATCTCCCAACTTCATTTTCAGACTCCATAAAGTAAAGCTCATGATACTTTCCATTTTAGGATTGCTGTGAGCTAGAAACGAGATAAGTGGAAAATGCCTGGCATAGGGCCAGGCACAGTTTCCCTTTCCTTGCTTGGCTCCTAAGGAAACTGACTTAATCAAAACTTGCCTCCTTTTCTATTTTCCAAGATACTGTTCTACTGTCTGCCTATCTACCTTTCTTTCTTGAGTCTTCTTGGCTGGAATATATCCCTTCATCCCTGCATTCGAATATCTGAGGTTCAGGTTACACTCTATCTTCTCACTAAGTGAAAAGTTTCAATGTTGGTCTGTCTTTAAAACAATTGTAATGGATGAATACAAGTCATGTTCTTTGAGTATCTACCACCTTGGAGGTGTTCCATATATTATCTCAGAAAACTGTATCAAATATCTGATACCTAATACATAGTTTAAAATTAGAAACACAGAGAGATCACAAGTACTACGCAGAGAATTTAACCGCAGGTCCACTCACTGCAAAGTGAAGGTCTCTCTTGGCAGTGCTATTCGAACAAAATAAGAGTAGCTCATATTTATCAACATTTTCTCATTGTAAGAAAAAGTCCCCTACCTCTGTGGGGTCATCTTGCTAGGGTAACATGAGCCCCTGAGTCACCCACTTGGAGCTTAGGGTCACTGTGACCTGTACAGAATGTCAATGATTGATGATGTCACACCTGTGGGAGCCAATTTAACTTTTTTGTGTTTAGAGGTTTTGAAGCTTTAGAAAGACTATTTTATTTATGCTTAAGTATGTGCTTGCTTCTTGAGACTAGGTGAAAAAAACAAGCTACCAACTAAACATGACAGATTCGGCTATTTTCAGTATGACTTTCTCATTTCCTCCTTGGTAAGCTCATTTGGTAATACTGTACCTACTCAGGATTCTAAAACTTAAAATTACAGTTTTATCAAGCATAAAACACATTATCCTAGATCCTTGGCACCAGGCAGGCATGAGAAATACCAACTGGGTATTTTACTTTTCTTATTAGAACACTGAAGTTCAGAGACATTAAGAGAAATGTTCTAATTTACATTTGCCCCTATTTTTATTGATGTGTTTTTTGGCTTGTGTCCTGGTCCCTTTATCAAGTATCTCTTTCCTAACATCAGCTGACATAGGGCCTGTGGACAGAGATTGCACCATGGTCTTTGTTTTACCTCCTTTTTTGGACTCACAGTAGATATTTAATATGAAGACATGAGTTAAAGCTGACAGCAAGCAGTAACAGTGCTTCAGGTGCAAGAGAAAAAAAATAAATACTGCTAAGCAGGGAAGCATGCTGCGTGCCAGGGCATTCCAGATGCTTGTTTGGGATTAGAAACTAGCTAACTAATTTCTGTGGGATATTGCCCTAATAAATCAACACAGTAGTGATTGAGAGAACTGTTATGACCAGGTCATGTTCCTGACCCTCAGTGCTATATATTTGTCCTGCCTAGTTTCTGACTTTAGAAAGGCCCCACATCAATTATGAATTTTCTCACTATGTACCAATCACAGTTTTGGATATCCAAAAATATTTCACATTTTTCTTTTCTCTCATGTTTCCTATCTACTCCTATTTCACTCTATTCTGTTGTATCTGGTTGAGGAGCATTACTTAACAGAATAACCACAGAATTACTATGGCTCTTGGCTGACAAGTTAATAAGCCTGAATTTAGAAAGGAGTTAACTCTTCTATTAAAAAAAAACTCAAGGTTTTTTTTTCCAGAAACAGTTCAAAGAATAGACTTATTAGAATATCAGGGATACTAGTCAGAATTTGATTTTCATTAATTTATTAAAATCTTTTTACTTACAACTACAATTATTGTTGGCAGTATGCTGGTAGATTGATAAGGTGGTTTCAGGCCACAGTAGCTGAAAGTTGGTGAATAAAATACTTCAGAAACTGAGGAAATGCTCAGCTATTTTGTCTGTCCCAAAACTCCTGGGAAACCATAATTCTCATTCTTTTCACTGTTGGAAGAGACACACGTGACTATTTCATGACAATGGAATATTAAAAAAAGCCTTAAAACATAGCTCTCTTCACAGTTCATGCAGCTGCCCATGTAATGATGCACTTATGTGACAGAAAGCACCTGGAGGCAAGCTTCAGGCTTTAAACTCTGATATATTTTCTTTAAGGATGTTTAAGCATGGG
The DNA here is from genome assembly GCA_001685075.1 of Bramus lutescens. Taxonomy (NCBI): domain Eukaryota; kingdom Metazoa; phylum Chordata; class Mammalia; order Rodentia; family Cricetidae; genus Bramus; species Bramus lutescens. The sequence continues at coordinate 85,407 of LOEQ01006588.1, read as the reverse complement.
GCACAGAAGCATCGCTATCATTGGATTATTGTGGGAGACCTGCTGTAGAAGTCGGATGGTGGAATGTAGGGCCAGTTGGGATTAGTGACGTTTATTTGCATATGTGCGTTGAAAACTTATCAATTAAGATATTTTAATGGAATGTAAAATTGTGTGTATTTATTATAGATAACAGTGTATTAAAATATGTATACATCATTAAGTGTAGCTCATTAATGAAGGTATTAATGTCAAAATTTTTAAGGTCGAACACAGCTTTCATTTTCAGCATTTTTAAAGAAGTGTATACAATTATATAATAATATATACATTATATAACAATTGCATACATTGTTATTAACACTCAATACCATATTGCACAACAGATCTCTTGTGCATATTCTTCATAACTTTAAATATGAATCATTTGATCAAAATTCTTCCAGAGACCTTCAAACCATTTTAGCCATTGGAAATTACCTTTTAACTTTCTTCTTCTATGAGATCAGTATTTTTATACTTTCCAGCTGAATATGCTTAATTTTTTGTGACTTATTTATTTAATTTAATGTAATGTCCTCCAGGTTCATCTGTGTTATTGCGAGTGAAAAGGTTTCCTTCATTTTTTAGCTGAATAATGTTCTCCAGGGTATGTGGGGTAGATATACCACATTTTCTTCATCCATTCAAGTGCTGTGTTAAGTGATGGAATTGGATGGAAGGAGAGCTGTGTCCCATACCTGTGGAATTTAAACATCACATCAATGGGTTCCACTTAGTCTTTATGTACAGTGAAAAAAGAGTCTTTACACTCAAGATTTCCTAGAGGCTGTAATAACACACTAGTTCCAAGTAATTCATTTGCTATAAATTGAGCTATGTGATTGTATAATTACATTTTCAATGTACAAACATATATGCAGATAATATATATTTCCATGCATTGAGCTTTCAGCAACCTTGTTCAACATGGCTGTCTTTCTTTATTGGTAATTATCAGTTCACTTATCTTCTCTCTAGAAATTTGAGTATATAATAGCAAAGAAGCTTAGCAGGTAAAAACTACTCAATTGCAAATTAGAGAACACATAGCCAAAATGGTTCTGATAAGAAAGAGAAACTTTCTGGCTCATAGCAGTCAATACTGCAGTATAGTTGTCTGCTGTCCAGTACTCACTTTTAATAGACCCCTAGTTTTGCCTTGTGAATTACTCTCCTCTCTGACCTTCCAACTTGCAGTTTTATTTCCAGGTAATTGTTAATTATAGAATCTTGGGGTAAGGGTTACGGTTGTTCTGGATGATTCCATACAACACAACAATCATAAGAAGAGAAGTTAATATCCCAGTCCTTAAAAAAAAATAACCTGTGGAGCATTGTGACCTCGTCCAGATTCATTCCAAGGCAAATGCAATGCTCTGATTAGTTTTGACATGAATTTCAATTGGAGTTAGTATAGGTCATTAGAAATCAGCCCATTTAGACCCAGTGTGTTTGCCACATCATAGAAGAGTAAGTGGTTTGGTGTATAGATGTGAATCAAGTGGAAGTTGCTGCTCAGTAGATGTTTTGGATATTCAAGCATTTTGGTCAAAAGAGAAGGCACAGTGAATGGTCACATTCCTGTCTACCTAATAGGTCTCCTCCTTCATAATATGCTAATTGTCCCTGTGACCTGACACCATTCATAACCTCAAACATGTTTACAGCAAATTCCTTTCCACATGACAAGCTTCTGAATAATATTTATTACACAAGTGGATGAATCATTTATTCTTCACATTTGAGCATGTGTATGAACATGTAGGCATGTGTGTGCACATGTGCACATGTGCACACACGCGCACACACACACACCTGGTATACATATTTTTACCTCCTTTTCAGAGCTATTGAAATTTTTAAAAAGAAAAATGACCCTCTTTTCTGTTTGGTCTCAAACAGAGCACTTCTGACACTGACTAGGTTTTTTCTATTCCAAATACTCTCCATCTCTCTGTGAACATGGATGAGAAGTTCTACAGTTCAATCCAGTTTGACGCTGTCAACCTGACCTTAGCATCAGAGTCCACAAATGAAGATGGCTTGTACTTCAGATGTGAACATCTTCACTCCATGCTGATGTCTGGCTGATCAGGAATTCTCTCATGTCTTCCATATGTTTGACTACCTGCTAGAAAGGCTGACAATACTCAGGAAATTAGTTCCTTATGTTGATCAGTTTATTATAACAAATTAAACTCACAGACCACCAGATGGGAGAGAGTCCCAGGACAAGGCAGGGTGGAGAGGCATTGAGCCTCCTTGTCTTGACACATGTATTACCCACACTTTGAATTACTTTTGTGGTTTTTTTTTGGATAGTCTCTTGTATTAACCTAAATGATTAAATCATTGGTCACTGGTGAATCAGTGATTTAAAATATATTGTCTTTCCTGGCAACCAGTCCACACCGCTCCCTTCCTGCCAGTTTTCAAGTATTTCCAAGGCATCTCACTGACATGAACTCAGAGGTGATTAAAAGGGTTTGCAATAAATAACAAAAGATAAAAGTTGGTCCACTCATCTTTGTAGTTTTGGAACTAGAAAAGACCGAAGTACCACAAGATAAGTGACAAGGACTTTAGGAGTTCTGTCTCCCATGGTGTGGAGTTAAAGACTAAAACATATATTTTTTGTATTTCAGTATCCCAACAACTCGACTTTTAAACATTCAATTCTTAATTTAAAATATGGATGAAGACCTTATCCAAATGAACTCTGCCTTTGGTATAGCCTCATTTTCCTTTGATTATTGCTTAGAGTCGATGCTATCATGCTTCAGGTTAGCTGAAGTGCTGCTCATTTTCAGGATTATCTCCTATTCTATCCTAGCATGAGAATTATCTTCCCTATGCACTGTCACAGTTTTAAAGTGTAAGAGTAAATTCTAGGTCATATATTATCTCAAACCATACTTTTACAAAAAGCAATCAAAAGATGCTTTCTGTCTCCCGGTATCAACTGTTTTTCTAAGGTTATACTGGTTGAGATTTCTCATTTCAAGCCATTCTATGCCTATTTGTGTGCATTAATTCTAACCACATCACTTTTCTGCTCAGACCAATAAATTGACTTCCAGTTGCATTCTCTCTGGGTTGAAATGCTTTATTTGGTTGCTTAAAGGGATGAAACTGTTTCTTTGAGCTGCTTGAAGAAGCCTCAGTCACAGTATTTGGCTGATGGTCACAGTATTATACAAAAAACATTACATCTCATTGGATATTTTGCTGGTTAGAAATAATGACCAGTGCTTTGGGAATGGTAACAATGTGCCATGTATTGTACATAAGCTTTCTGCTTGAATTTCCACAACACTACTTTAATGAAGGATATATGCTACATTCAATTCTGTTTTATAGGAAAGAGCGAAAATGTGGGGAGGGGCGCTAAAGTTTCTTGCCCAAGGCCATATGGCAATGAAGTTTTAGTTTAGAAGCTTTAGTTTGCAATTTCTGCGCCCTTACTATTAGGCTCTAAATGTCGCATGAAATGTGCTTCTGTTGAAAGTGGCTATATACCATAGCTCTGGAAGCAAATGTGGAGCAAACATTACCATTGCTTTGTTGATGGGAAATTGAGTTCTGTAGTTTATACATATGATGTTTAATATTAACAATGATGTAACTATCCTTCCATTTCCTCCTTTTATGAAAGCTGTATTATGGCAGGTAACCAATTTTAATAGATTACTACAAAGCATGCATTTTGCATCTGTTAATAAGGTTCCCCCACATCTATTAGGCAAGCACTCAGTGCATCCTAGTGCTTATTATTGGATCCTTCTCTGTTTTCTCCCCCAATTTAGAAATGGTTCTGGTAACAATTTATGAAGCTATATAAATGGATACCACATCTAAGACAGATGTTTTAATAATAAAAGTAATAGTCTTCAACACATTGTATTGTCTTATGCTAATATGCAGAAAAAACATTTGCTTGGAATGTTTGGCATTGAAACCAAAAGTCTTCAAAGAAAAAGAGAGCAAAAAATGAGTTCATTAGATTTGACCAGATTCTTTTGGTAGTAAGCATTCTTTTCCTAACTTTTAGTTATTTTCATGCCATTTTAGCCATAAAAGTTTTACTGAGTAACATGATGCATGTAGTCAGTCCCAAGCTCTTAGGAAACAGATGCCACAACTTCATAAGAAGTGCTGAAGAAGAAAAGTCAGGAAATTGATGGGTAATGGTTCTGGTAGACATTCCCCACTTGAGATTCATTTTAATTGCCTAAGATCATACCCCATATCCAAGCCATATTTCAGAATAGAGGAAGAAGAAAATAAAAGGTTCCACAGTGAAATCACACTATATGTCAGAACATTAAGGAAGAAAAGGAACACCTAGAACATAAATAAAAGAAGATATGAATATAATAAAATTCAGAGAGCAAGTCTCAGATAAACATCCTCTATGTTCTTACAAAGATAAAAATATCAGAAATGTGAGGTGATCAGGCCATAACGTTTTTTTACTGGCAATTTTCTCACCAATAATCTTTATAATCTTTATCCAATCTCTTATATAAGTGTATGAAATAGCCACATAAATCAAACATTTGTTGATATTATTTTGAAACAAATTTTTGTGTATGTATATAACTTGCCATTTATTATAGAAAAGATTAAATTTACTTATTAAGAATTAGATGTACTTGTTCATTTTTATAAAAAGAACTCTTTGTTGAACATTGTACAATGCAGGATGTAGTTCATAGTTATTGCAAGGAGAGAGGCTTCTTGTTTGTTTCTGGTTGCTCAGCCCCGAAATAATCACACAGAAACTATATTAATTAACACACTGTTTGACCCATTAGCTCTAGCTTGTTATTGGCTAACTCTTATATTAATTTAACACATTTCTATTAATCTGTGTATGGCCGTGTGGCAGTGGCTTACCAGTAAAGATTCGGCATGTCTGACTCCTTTGTCTCCACGGCATCTCTCTCCTCACTCCTTTCTCCCAGCATTCAGTTCTGTCTTCCCCTCCGACCTAAGTTCTGCCCTATCAACAGGCTAAGTCAGTTTTTTTTATTCATTAATGGTACTCATAGCACACAGAGGGGACTCCCCATCACATAGTAAGCATTTTCAGAAGTTGATATCTATTTTGATTTTATGATCATCAATGTTGAAAATGCTATTTCACATAATATATATTACAAAGGGCAGAAGACTGTTTAGAGCTGTTTCAGAAATTGAAATTCTGCCTTTATCCCAAATCAAAAAACATTTAATGAAGTTTCTTAAATGTAAGTCATCAGTTTCCCATGCATATAATAAACTAAAAACCTTTCTTCTAATAACCTGGTATCATTCTATTTCATAGACTAAATGATTGAACCAATAACAGCAGGGAGAAATACTTGTATGCATATTAATGACATTAAATATGTACATAATGTAAGAAAATAGGAGTGAAGGAAAGGGAAACAATTTAAATAATAAACAAATAAAGGATGACAAATAATGAAAAGGCAAACAACAGAAAAAGCTGTAAAGTTGTTATTTTGGGGGGACAGAAAACAGGCAAAGCTTTGTGTCAACACCTGTGGAGACGTGTGGTTAATGGATCTGAGATGTTTATCTGAGGAACTAAATTATTGAAAACAGAAATTTTTTGCATCAAAAAATGAAGAGTAACTTACTAATCCTAATAAAAAAGAAGGAACTAAAAGACACATGAATAAAATGAGACTAGTTAAAACAGTGTCATGGCCTTACCCTTCAGCTAAATCTGTCTTAGAAACAAAAAAATAAGCAAAAGCAAACAAACAAACAAAAAATCCAAAACAAACAGCAAACTTCAACTCCAAAACCCCAAACAATTGCATGACTGGACTTAATACCAAAAATGACAACATGTTCAAAGAAAATACGAAGTGAATGGTTATAATCAACTATATGTATAATTAAAAATCATAAAATTACTATTAAATACTAGCTACATTACTCTGAAAAAGTAAATCAAGTGGTGTATAAAACAAAGTCTCAAATGGTAACAAAGAAAACTCAGGTTTGACTGGGGTAGATCAATAGCCTCTATACAGTTTAAATGTGTTCGCAAGATGTCCTTGCCCCAAAGATAGGGTAATTTTACAAATAAATTAAATGCAATTACCAAGGGTCAGGCAATTTCATTTTTATTCACAACATTACAGAAATAAATAGAAAAAGAAAGTATAAAGAGTTACATTTATTGGCCAGTTTTACTTATAATCACAGAAGGGTTTAGATTTTTCTTTTTTTAAAGAAAATGCTAAAATCTATTGTTGTTGAAGGATAAAAATATAGCACTGGCCTAAAAATGCTCAGCTGATTTGACATTAAGTGAAATCTACAGTTTAATAAGCATAGGCAAAAACCAAAAACAAAACTCATCATAATCCTGCCTAGGCCTTGACAAAATAATAGAAGACATGAAATAGAAATGAATTTCCTTAGGAATATCCTGCAGTGGGCAGCAGTTTTAATGGAAAGGCATTAGGCACATTACATTTGATGCAGAGACCAGGAAAGCATTGTCCACTCTTCTTGCTACCGTTTAACTGATTTCTATATACAGGATAATCAACTCAGATTTGTGTGAGTATTTCCTGGGCTTAATTTTGAAAGTCCTGTATCCTTAAAAACTTTTTAAAAGCAGGCTTACCTGGTGGGATTGAGTAATAAACAACTAATTTTAAGGGAGAACTCTTATGTTCTTTGAGTCTTGAGCAAATGCCAGACCATGGTGGTGCACACCTTTAATTCCAGGACTTGGGAGGCAGAGGTAAGTGGATCTCTGTGAGTTTGCAGTCAACCGAATCTATAGAGTGTGTTTTAGGACAGCAGGACTGTTCTATAGAGAAACCCTGTCTCATAAAAACTCTGAAAAAAAAAAAGCATCAACAAAACAACCAACCAACCAAAGAAACAAACAAATGAAAAACTAGGGTGGTTGATCAACTTATTATAGATCAAGACAAAGCCAAAACAGTTTTAAAAAATGAATATATGTCTAGAAAGTGTAGAAAGCTTTAAAAGAAGTTAACATTCAATTGTCTAATAATATAGAATAAGAAACATGCTATGTTGCTAATATTAATACTATATTGCAACCAAAAACACAAACAACAGAAGCCAGTAGGAGTCTCATTACATGCGATTCTGCTTCTCGTGCCTTTAGTTACCCAGAGTAAAATAAAATAGTGTGAAAACACTCGATGGAAATTGGCGTAATTTCTAAAAGTATGTTTTCAATTGTATAATGCTCTGAGCAGTGTGATAAGACCTCTTAGTTGAGACAGGAATCATCCATTTGTGAAATGTAACCATGTTATTGGCTTATGGTCCAGTTTTTGACTTAGTGGCTCTCTCAGTTATCAGATTGACTGTCATGATATCA
>LOEQ01006588.1:57939-73398 GCA_001685075.1 Bramus lutescens | reverse complement strand
TATATATATATGGTACTAAAGTATTGGATTGCTCATTCTATTGGATACAAGCATCCAAAAAATTCTGACCATTAGTTGCTGATCTTTTGATCTGTGTGTGTGTGTGTGTATATATATATATATTGCTGATATATACATTTTTGGTTTTTTCGTTTATTTAAAAAAGGAAGCTATCTTTTTTTCATTATACATACCCAATCTAAGTTCCCACTCCCTCCCCTCCTCTCATTCCTTCAACTATGTCCAACCCACCCTATCCGCTCCTCAAAGAAGGTAAGGAAGAATACTTTGAGGAAGGTCCAAGGCCCCCCTTTTATATCTACGCTGAGCAAGGTATCCATCCAAAGAGAATAGGTTCCCCAAAAGGCCAGTTCAAACAGTAGGATAAATCCTGGTGCCAATTCCAGTGGCCCCTCAGTCTGCCCCAGCCATGCAACTGTCAACCACATTCAGAGGGACTAGTTTCATCTTATGCTTGTTCCTTCCTAGTCCAACTAGTATTGGTGGGCTCCCATTAGCTCAAGTAGACTGTTTCAGTGGGTGAATCCATCATAGACTTGACCACTTTGCTCATATTCTCACTCGTCTCACTCTGGACTTTGGGAGCTCAGTCCAGTGCTCCCATGTGTGTCTCTGCTTCTGTTTCCATCAGTTGCTGGATGAAAACTCTATTGTGATATTTAAGATAATCAGTCTGACCACAGGGCAAGGCCTCTTCAGGCACCCTCTTCTCTATTGCCTAGTGTCTTAGCTGGGGTCATTCTTGTGGATTCCTGGGAATTTCTCTAGAGGCAGGTTTCTTGCTAACACTTAATGGCTCCCTCAATCAAGATATCTCTTCCTTGCTCTCATCTCTGTTCTTCCTCCATTTCAACTATCCCATTCCCTCAAGTTCTCCTTGTCCCTCCCCTTCTCTTCTCCTCTTCCCCTTCTACCCTCCCTTCTAGCCCCACTCCACATTCCCAATTTTGTCAGGTGATCTTACCTATTTTGACTATCTAGGTGGATCTACGTTTTTCCTAGGTTTCACCTTGTTACTTAGCTTCTCTAGGACCATGAACTATAGGCTCAATATTCTTTGTTTATAGCTAGTATCCACTAATGAGTGAGTACATACCATATTCATCATTTTGGGTCTGGATTATCTCACCCAGGATGGTTTTTTCTAGTTTAATCCATTTGCATGCAAAATTCAAGATGTCATTGATTTATACTGCTGAGTAGTACTTTAATGTGTAAATGTGTCACATTTTCTTTATCTATTCTTTGGTTGAGGAGCATCTAGGTTGTTTCCAGGTACTGGATATTACAAATAATGCTGCTATAAATATAGTTGAACAAATGTCTTTGTAGTATGATTGAGCATCTTTTGGGTATATGCCCAAGAGTGGTATTGCTGGATTCTAATGTAGAATCCCAATTTTCTGAGAAACTGCCATACTAATTTCCAAAGTGGTTGTATAAGTTTGCATTCCCTAGAGCAATGGGGGAGTGTTCCCCATACTCCACATCCTCTGAAGCATAATCTATCATTGGTGTTTTTATTTTAGCCATTCTGACAGGTGTAAGATGGTATGTCAGAGTTGTTTTGATTTGCATTTTCCTGATGGCTAAGGATGTTGATCATTTCCTTAAGTGTCTTCCTGCCATTTGAGAATCTTCTGTTGAGAATTCTGTTTCATTCTGTATCCTTTTTTTTAATTGAGTTGTTTAGAATTTTAATGTCTAATTTCTTGAGTTCTTTATATATTTTGGAGATCAGTCATCTGTCCAATATGGGGTTGGTGAAGATCTTTTCCCATTCAGTAGGCTGCCTTTTTGTTTTATTGACTGTATCCTTTGCTTTACAGAAGCTTCTCAGTTTCAGGATGTCCCACTTATTTATTTTTGCTCTCAGTGTCTGTGTTACTGGGGTTATATTTAGGAAGTGGTCTCCTGTGCCCTAGCATGGAAGGCTACATTCCACTTTCTCCTCTATCAGGTTTAGTATAATCAGATGTGTATATATTGAGGTCATTAATCCATTTGGACTTGAGTTTTGTGCATGACAACAGATGTGGATTTATTTTCATTCTTCTACATGTTGATATCCAGTTAGTTATACCAGCACCATTTGTTGAATATGCTTCTCTTTTTTCCATTTTATGTTTTTTGCTTCTTTGTCAAAAATGAGGTGTTTGTAGGTGTGTGGATTGATATCTGGGTCTTTGATTTGATTCCATTTGTCCTTCAATGTCTCTTTTTATGACAATACTAGACTGTTTTCAATACTGTAGCTCTGTAGTAGAGTTTGAAGTCAGGGATTGTGATGCCTCCAGAAGTTCCTTTATTGTACAGGATTGTTTTGGCTATCCTGGGGTTTTTACTCTTCCATATGAAGTTATGAGTATTGTTCTTTTAGGGTCTTTGAAGAATTTTGCTGCAATTTTAATGGATTTTAAATTGAATCTGTAGATTTCTTTTGGTAAGATTGCTATTTTTACTATGTTAATTCTACCCTATCTAAGCACATGGATGATCTTTCCATTTGTGGTGTCTTCTTCAATTTCTTTCTTCAAAAATTTAAAGTTCTTGTCATACAGGTCTTCCACTTGTTTGGTTAGAGTTACTCCNGAAGTCAGGGATTGTGATGCCTCCAGAAGTTCCTTTATTGTACAGGATTGTTTTGGCTATCCTGGGGTTTTTACTCTTCCATATGAAGTTATGAGTATTGTTCTTTTAGGGTCTTTGAAGAATTTTGCTGCAATTTTAATGGATTTTAAATTGAATCTGTAGATTTCTTTTGGTAAGATTGCTATTTTTACTATGTTAATTCTACCCTATCTAAGCACATGGATGATCTTTCCATTTGTGGTGTCTTCTTCAATTTCTTTCTTCAAAAATTTAAAGTTCTTGTCATACAGGTCTTCCACTTGTTTGGTTAGAGTTACTCCAAGATATTTTATGTTATTTGTGGCTATAATGAAGGGTGATGTTTCTCTGATTTCTTTCTCAGCCCATTCATTTATCATCTGTGTAAAGGAGGACTACGGATTTTTTTTTTGAGTAAATCTTGTATCCCGCTACATTGCTAAAGGTGTTTATGAGTTGTAGAAGTTCCTTGGTAGAATTTTTTGAGTCACTTATGTAAACTATCATATCATCAGCAGATAGTGAATGTTTGATTTCTTTTCTAATTTGATCTTCTTTTGTTGTCTTATTGCTCTAGCTAGAACCTCAAGTAATATATTGAATATATATGGAGAGTGTGGACAACCTTGTCTTGTTCCTGATTTCAATGGGATTGCTATGAGTTTCACTCCATTTAGTTTGATGTTGACTATTGACTTGCTGTATATTGCCTTTATTATGTTTAGGTATGTTCCTTGTATCCCTGCTCTCTCCAAGTCTTTTTATCATGAAGGGATATTGTATTTTGTTGAAAGCATTTTCAGAATCCAATGAAGTGTCTTTAACTGATTTTGTCTGACACTGATTCAGTATGGAAAGGAGAGTTGCCTCATTACTGTTAGTTGAAGGGGAGATCAAGATTTTTCTATTTGGTTTCAGTTGATGTTAGGATTTTGGTGTAGAAGTGCTGGGTCTCTTAGAGCGCTCTGTGATAATTACCTTGGCTGGGAGGCAGAGAGTTCTATAGTTGCTGCCTGTGCCACCTTCTGGCTGGCATATAGTTAACATCCTTGCTGTGCAAAAAGATATGATCTAAAGGGGAAAGAAGTGGAGTTCCTTCTTACTTTAAGATAGATGTGCATTGTAGGAGGCTGCTTGTTCATTCCCAGCTGCCCAGAAACCGTATTATTTAAATCACTGTTTGGCCAATCACTTAAGCATATTTCTAGCTAGCTCTTACATCTAGAATTAACCCATTTCCAGTATTTTATATTATCCCACAAGGTTCATGGCCTACCAGCAATGTTCCAGTATATCTGTCTCTGGTGGCAGCTCCATGGTTTCTCTTTGCTCTGCCTTCTTCCTCCTAGAATTTAGTTTAGTTTTTCACCACTTAGCTCTACTCCACCTTATAAGGCCAAGCCAGTTTATTTATTGTTTAACCAATAAAAACAACACACAGACAGAAGGACCTCCCACACCATTTTCCCTTTTCTGTTTATATAAAAAGGAAGGTTTTAACTTTAACATAGTAAAATTATATATAACAAAATAGGTGTCAAGCAAGAATAACAGTTGCAGTATTTATATCTACTGTATCTTTTATCATAACTAAAGAAAACTGTAACTATAAATTCTTCCACTCCATCAAAGACTCCAGAAGGATAAAATATTACCTAAGTAATCAGGAAGTGCATTATAAGCAACTTCCCAAACTCTAGAATTGACAGAGACTTCTTGTTGCATGGACAGTCACCCAAAGTTCTTCAGTACCCTTGTGGTACCCATCTTCATCCTATGGGCCCTTAGTATCCAGTAGACAATCCCATGAAGCAGGAAATTTCACAGACATTTCTGCCTACATTGGCAGTTGGACAGTCACTTTCTTCTGCGTTCTGCAGAATGCCTGGCAGACTCTTTCATGAAGCAGGAACCCAAAAGGACCATCTCACCTTTAGGCAAATTCATCAGTCATTTCACTGCGGGTCTTGCATGTCCAGTTTACATAGCATGCCATCAAGCAGTCCAGGCAAGAGCAGTTTCTTGCCTAAATGCCTAAGCAACTCCATAAGGAGCCTCTTTGATGCCCATCTTCCTCTTGAAGTAGATTGGTGCTGCCAGGAGCAGATGTGTCTCACTGTCATGAAAAGTTCTAACTTCTTAAAACATTTATATTTTCCAGATTTCATCATATTCTGTAGTCTTTGAAAGATTTCAAGAATCCCTATCCATCTGAAATACATCTGTGTACATCTATAAGCTTGACTATTATAGATGACTCTCTATTTACATATATTTCTTAATTATACTTTACATTTTAAATAAGCTGCACAATCATAATACCTTAATCATTGGCAAGATTATATATACACAATATAACAAAATTGACTTTAAATTTGTATCAATAAACCAAGATCCATGCCCATGCAAATCTCTATAACATATCCCCCTTTAAATGTAAAGAAACATTTATAGACAATGTTTGGGAATTTGTGTGTCATCCTCTCTAAACTGCTTCCTGCTTTCTGTTAGGCAAAGTAATTTTTGGTGGGAGGTTATTCACAGCAGCTTTTCAGGGGCTCTTGTTACATCAAACCATATTAGTCTGGAAGGATTCCACAGGTTCTCATCATCTGTGTAAAACAAAAGCAAAACCTCTTTGCCATCCAACATATTCTTAGACCCAAATTTTGAAAACAAGATAATTTTAAAGTATATATGTTGGTTACTTAGCTTCTTTACAGTCAAAAAAATAAAAAAAATCACAATAATATACATAATCCAGACTCTCTGCGTATATTCCATCTTTGCATGGATTATTTGTTTTTACTATATTACTTCTTAATATTTGATTTTACTTTTTTCTCTTCCAAGTCTACATACATTTATCCAATGCTGTGACCCATTTAGAGGTCTTTTATGTCTGAATCTGTCCTATTGTGTATCTGTAATTATTTACTGACTTTAAAAATGTAAGTGGCAGTGTTGCTAGGGCAAACAAGGCCCTGTCTGCTTTCTGTCCAGTCTGACATAGCAGAGGCATGTTCGTTGCCTCTGAGAGCCACGTACATTGTCCCATATTTAGACACACAGTGTGTCTATGTTGCCATGAAGCAAGCTGTAGCACTCTGCTCACAAAACCCCATATAAATGCTCCATAGCCAGATTTCATCATAGTTTGCTCTGGAATCATGGCCCAGGAAGGCACCATTTCAAAATGTCCAGCATTTTTTCTGCTATCACTTAATCAGGAAGACCTCTCTTAAAGGGGCTGTGGCATGCTGCCAGCAAAATGCTGGCTATTAAGAAGTCATGCTTATATCTGTTCTTTTGTGTCTAAAATTACTTTTAAGCTTTTAGGTTTTTTGTGGATATAGCTAGCACACGTTGGAGCTCCAATTTGTTATATTAAGGCCACTTGTTAGTTCCTGGATCCCCAGCCCCCAAAATAACCACACAGAAACTGTATTAATCAAATCACTGCTTGGCCCATTAGCTCTAATTTCTTTTTGGCTAACTCTTACATTTTAATTTAACCTATTTCTAATAATCTGTGTATCACCATGAGGCTGTGGCTTACTGGATAAAGTTCCATCTGGTATCTGTCATTGGTGGGGCTACATGGCTTCTCCTTGACTCTGCCTTTCTCCAAGCATTTAGTTTAGTTTTTCCTGCCTAGCTCTACTCTGCCCTATCAGGCCAAGTCAGTTTCTTTATTCATTAACCAATAAAAGCAACACATAGACAGAAGGATCTTCCACACCAGAAGTGGAAGTATATCTTTCTTGTTGTGTGATATTTTGATCATGTTCTGACAAATAAAGCTTGCTTGGAGTCAGAGTGAGGAGCTAGAAAATTGTCGGACAAGACTGTTCATTCATTTCCTCATTGCCCACACCCAAAATAATCACACAGAAACTATGTTAATTACAACACTGCTTTGCCAATAACTTAGGCTTCTTATTACCTAACAATTACATCTTAAATTAACTCACTTCTATTAATCTGTGTGACACTGTGAGGCTGGCAGTTGGCATGTTGTTCCTTTGACAGATGCATTGTGTCTCTCTGACTCCACCTACTCTCTTTCTATTTCTATTCCAACTTGGCAATATTCTTCCATCCTATAGGCCAAAGCAGCTTCATTATTAACCAATGGTAATAAAATATATTTGTAACATACAGAGGGGAATCCCACATCAGTCAATAGTTGATCAAAGTTAACCATAGGGGTTTGGAGGACTGTAGACAGATTGGAGATAGCAAGTAGTGAGAAGCTCTCAGTCCTTTTGGAGGAAGGAATGCAAGAGGTAGTAGGTGACTGGTGGCTGCTCCCTTGCTCTCTGGTCTTTCAGGCTCTTACTCTGTTATCTGACTCCTGACTTTTTATTGATAAAGAATAATTAGTTAAGGCTTCAGTTTCCTACCCACTGCTATGAAATTAACATGGTTTCCAGTGTCCTTTACCACCACCTTGTATGGTAGATTGGGACATCTTGCTGCAGCCTGTGGGAGTCAAGTCTGTCTTTTTCACTTTTTGTTAGTGTGGATGGTACTAGGTATCTTTCACAGAACAAAGAGTTTATTTTCTAGAAGTTTCTTACTCGACTGTTTTCTGCATCTATGTGCCCTAATTTTTGTCTAGCAAGAACAGGCTTAGATTGGGGAACATTTTTTTCCTTCCCTGCCTCTCTCCCAACCTCTTTTCTAGCCATCCTCTCTTGCAACCTGTCTTTTTGATATTATATGGTTACTGATTTTACATTCTTTATGTCAAGAATATATGAGAAAACAAACAAAACCCAGAAAATTTGTATAGCTTATTTATATTGCTCAAATATATCACAATTAGCAACAGGAATAGGTAAAGAAAGGCCTAAATAACCATCTAAGGAGACAACTTTCTTAATGTACTTTTCGTGTTAATGCTTGGTACATAAAAGTTCCCATTTCACAATATATAGTTACCATTTTCTGTATGTATTTATACAAACTTGTGCCCCTGTTGGGTTCCTGGTTAATACCTAAGCATCATTTTATCATCTGCTCAGATATTCTTCCTTATTTATCCTCAGTCCGGTTAGTTCTTCTATATGCTACTATAACATTCAATCCAACTTTTATTTCTTGGATTGTATTTTGTACTTTGAATTAGAAAAAATTGTCTCTATTTCTTTCCTCCTCTAAGCAATGTACATGTTGATAAAATGAGCAGTCTTTTATGCAACCATCTCTCCCATTATTTCTGTCAGTTCTCAACTATATAGCCTTCCTGTGCCTGTAAGCTAAATACTATTACCTAAAGATATTATTGCTTTGAGGCAGGACCAAGGCCCTTTCCACTATATCTAGACTGAGCAAGGTATTTCTTCAGAGAGAAGGGGTTTCAAAAAGCCAGAACAAGCAGTAAGGATAAATCGTAGTCTCACTGCCAGTGGCCCCACAATCTTCCCCAGCCATACAACTGTCATCCACATTCAGAGGGCCTACATTTGTCCTTTGCTGGTTCCCTTATTATCAGGCTGGATTTGGTATGCAGTTCAATAAAAGAGTAGCCTTTAAACAAGAGATTGTAGAATAATTAGATATCAAAATACAAGAAAATGAAATATAAAAGTCAATAAAGCTTGATAAAAACAATCTCACAGCATATACTAGAATGTACTCAAAATGCATCATCAGCCTAAATGTAAAATTGGAGACTATAAAATAAATGTGCCTAGATAAAGACTGTTGTGATTTATTTATCAGACCCATCATACCAAAATTTCTCTATTAATTTCTTTGCAGTTATATGCCTACAAGTTTTTTACTCATTGCAATCTTCTCTCTAGTATATTGTGTAACCTAACCCTACACATTCAAAACCACACAGAAGACTTTCAAGAAGTATTTTCCCTATTAATTCATGGACTGTGCTACTTCTCCTCAGATGCAATGAAATATGGAACTGAAGCAAACTGAAAAAATGCCTACGGGGTAATATGCCAGCATTTTCAGGAACCATGTAGATTTAAAAATATGCAACTAAAATGTAATGGCTAATCAAACCAGAGAAAGTTTGCTGTGGAAAATCTGCAGACAGAAAACTCAGATATTCCCATGTCATCTGCTATTCAGTGTTTATGTTGAAAATCACGATGCCACCAGGTCTATCATTAACTGCAGTTTCAAATTCTTCACACTCAGTGACTGTGCTAATGAGTGGGTTCTCTTCTTAATACACAAGTATGCCTGCCTTTATTTCAGAGATCTTATGTTTGGATAGTTATGAGCACATGGTGGGGTCACAGAGGCAGCTAGATCTGTGTCCTTTCTCATCAGAACTACTCAACCTCCATGTATGCTGAGGCAGGGTTTCTAATAATGTTGGAAATTATTGGCAGGAATGCTAGCAGGTTCCATAGTGATTTTTGGTCCTGCAGCAGTACTGTTTTGCTATGTTCTCAGGGTCCCACATTGGGGCAACATCTGTCAGTGTCCAGCCTTGATGTGTTCATATGTTCCAGGGTAGGGGCCTGTGGATTAGAAATGTTAGGCATAAAAAGCGTAGGTACAAAAGAAAGAGAGACACAGAATAGAGATGGGAGGGCAACCCAGCAAATACTAAATTTGCTATCATTTATTTTCCATATGCTTTACATACCCTAATCCAAAAATGGGGGAAGAAGGCAAGACTTCTTTTCCATGACACAAACAAGGAACAACAACAACAACAACAACAACAACAACAACAAAACCTATTAGATCTTCAATACCTGAAACATCAAGTAACTATATCAGGAGTTAAGTATTCCATTGTTTAGACAGGACATGTAGCAAACACATCTCAGGCCAAGCATCCTGTAGGCAGTTACATTCTGGGTAAAACTTCCTGTCATAACAGTGAAGGAGCAAGAATAGGCCTGAACTCTCTGAGCTTTGGTCAAGGAGGAACTGCTTCACACCCATGGGCTCTGACTCTATATGGAATTGTGAACTTGAGTTACAGTTATGCTATTTAATTAGTAGTGATTACTTCTACTGCCCTGCCACCATCTCCACTTAATTTAAGCTGCAGGAGAACATGGGATTTCCTTTTCTCTCATCTCTTCTTTCTTACTGGTCAGTGAGTAACAAAGATCACAGAGACTTGAACAGAAGCAATTCATTGTGGGAAATGTTTATTTTCTCTTTGGGGTTCACAGACTTGATTACCTTACATGAAATGCAGATTTCTGTTCACCAGAAAAATGATTTGCTTTTACTACAACTCTGTGAAAATCTGCTTCAAGCTCCTTATTATGCACATAATCCCTATGAAAATTAGGATGTGTGTGGTAGCTTGTATAAAAAAATGTTCCCTATAGGTTCATAAATTTGAGCACTTGATTGCCAGTGGGCTGTGCAATTTGGGGGTGATTAAGGAACCTTTAGGAAGGTTCTTCCTTTTTGGAAAAAGTGTGTTGCTAGAGGCAGGCATTTAGTCTTTGTAACATGGTTAATAAAAACCCAGAAACAGATATTGGGGCTCAACCTGAAGGTCAGAAAAGCAAAACATCCGGACACTGGCTCTTAGCTCTACCTCAGTCTGAAATGGAGGTCGTGCCTCCAGGAATCTCAGAATGAGACTGTCTGAGAGCTGTCTCCTCCCTTCTTATATTCCTCTCTAGGGCTGGGATTAAAGGCATGTGCCACTACTGCCAGTTTTTATGGTAAACTAGTGTGGATACATGGATTAAAGTTGTGTGTCACCAGGCCTGGTGTGTAAGACAGACCAGTGGGGCTGATCTGAACTTCAGGCAAGCTTTATTTACTAAAATACAAATGATATATTACTACAAGTCTTTATAGCCTGGTTCTGCTTGCACCTCACTTATTTTGCATCATGTTTGCTTCTTGCTCCAGCCACCAGCTGCCATGCCTCCCCAGCCATTATGAATTCTCCCTCTGTAACTGTAAGCCGAATAAACTTTCCCTCTATAAGTTGTCTTGCTTATGATGTTTTATTGCACTAAGAAAAAGGGAGCCAGTGCAGCAGATATTATTCCCATATTTTACAGATGATAATATTGAGACTCAGCGTGTTAAGTGTTCTTGTCCAAGGGCATATTACAAATGTAGCATTTGAATTTTGTTTCTTTGGTTTGATTTTATACACTTAGAAAATAGTTTTTATTATTTATGATACACTTCCTCTTCTCTTTTTTTTATTTTTGGTTGTGAAGAGATGACCATATATTTAAGGGTCATTATTAATGGTACTTTCATAACAGCCAAATATCTTCTTTGTGGAGACAAAACAGGTTGCTTTTGTAGGGCTTCTGGCTTTGTGTGTGTAATGTGTGTGTGTGTGTGTGTGTGTGTGTGTAAGTCAGAGGTGTGCATCAGGTGTCTTCATCCAAATCTCTTATTTTTAAAATTTAAAAAACTGAAATAAGCTTTCTCTGAGATAATCTCATACATGTACCCAATGCACACTGACTGCTCTTCACATCCTCATCCTCTTTCATCTACCTATTACTCCTACCTCCCAGGCTCTTTCTCACATACATTTTGTTTTGTTTTGCTTTGTGGACCACTGAGTTTGTCAGAGAGTCCTGTGTTATCCTGGTTTTGAAGCTATCAGTTGAAACCTGGTGGGAATCAGCAGTGGGTATAGAAGGGGTCTCTTTGTCTCTAGTTATGTACCCAAATTTAACACTTTAAATCATTGTGCTAGAGCGCTTTTCCAATCTAGAACTTTACTTAAATATATGAGAAAACTTAACACACAGCTATAAAGATAGAGTTATTCATGTTTCTATCAATATATGATTTACTTATTTTTAATAAATGTTGAATACCATACTATTTATAAAGCAATAGTGTTAACTACTAAAATGTAAGTAGATAAAGAAAAATTAACTATAATATTGTTTTCTTCATATATAGACTCTAATTTACATTTTTAGGTGGGAGGTGAATTTAGAGAAAATTACAAATGAATGAAGTAGGTGGGGTACAGACATTCTTGGTGCGGGTTAAATGTGGCATGGACCCAAGTTTCAAAATAGCAGAAGTAGGTCATTGTGTATTTCAGAGTTTAATCCCAGTCATAAGATGTCACTGTGGCAGTCTTAGAAGTTACCCCATAAAGATTCCTGGTAGCTGCCATTGCACTAGGTTTCTTCCTCCTGCCCTCAATGAACCCCAATTCCAGCCATTTTTCCCACTACTTTATCCCATTACTCTCTCCCTCCATCTTTCCCATACCTGCTTCTGCTTGTTCCAATCCACACCATCCCCAGTCCACTCTAGAAATCTATTTCCCTTTCGCAGGGAGATTCATGCACCCTTCTTGAGCCCTCCTTGTTACTTAGCTTCTCTGGATCTGTGGGTTGTAGCATAATTATCCTTTTCTTTATAGCTAACATCCACTTATAAGTGAGTACATACCATATTTGTCTTCCTGGACCTGGGTTACCTCACTCAGGGTGATATTTTGTAGTTCCATCTACTTGGATGAAAATTTCACGATGTTATTTACTTAACACCTGAATAAAACTCCATTGTGTAAATGTATCACATTTTCTTTATCTATTCTTGGTTGAGGAACATCTAAGTTATTTCCAGTTTCTGGCTATTGCAAATAAAGTTGCTGTGTACATAGTTGAGCAAGTGTCCTTAAGGTGGGGTGAACATCTTTTGGGCATATACCCAGGTATGATGTATCTATGTCTTAGGTAGATCAATTTCCAATTTTCTGAAAAACTGCCATATTGATTTCCAAAGTGGCTATATAAGTTTGCACTCCCCCTGTCAATGAAGAAATGTTCCCCTTCCTCCACATCCTCTCCAGCATGAGCTGCCACTTGTGTTTTTAATCTTGGCCATTCTCACAGGTATAAGATAGAGTCTCAGAGCCATTTTGATTTGCATTTCCCTAATGGCTAAGGATGAACATTTCTTTAAGTGTTTCTAAGCCATTTGAGAGCCCTCTGTTGATAATTCTCTGTTTAGATCTGTACCCTACTTTAAATTGGATTAGTTTGTTGATTTATAGTTTCTTGAGTTCTTTGTATATTTTGGATATTAGCCCTCTGCCAGATATAGAGTTGATGAAGATCTTTTCCCATTCTTTGGACTGCTATTTTGTCCTTTGGACAGTGTACTTTGCTTTACAGAACTTTTCAGCTTCAGGAGGTCTCATTTATTAAGATTTTAGTGCCTGTGCTCTCTGTTTTCAGGGTAGGAATTTTCTTCTGTGTGAATTAATTCAAGGACATTCTCCAGTTTCTCTTTTATCAGATTCAGTGTATTTGGATTTATGTAAATAGGTTTTTGATCCACTTGTGCAGGATGATAGTTGTGGATCTATTTGCATTCTTCTACATGTTGACATCCAGTTAGACCAGATGTTTACAGGTGTGTGTATTTATGCCTAGGTTTTGGATTTGATTCCATTAATAAATCTGTTTCTATGCTAATACCATGGAGTTTTTATTACTATAGCTCTATATTATAGTTTGAAATCAGAGATGGTGATACCTCTTGAGATTATTTTATTATACAGGATTGTTTTAGCTAATCTTGGTTTTTGTTTTTCCATATGAAATTAAGCATTGTTTTTTCAAGATATGTAATGAATTTTCTTAGAGTTTTGATGGGGATTGCATTGAACCTGTAGATTTCTTTTGGTAAGATGAAAATTTTTATTATGTTAGCCCTACTGATCCATGAGCATAAGGGATAAAGATCTTCTGTTATCTTCTCCAATTTCTTTCTTCAAAGACTTGAAGTTCTTTTCATATAGGTCTTTCACTTGCTTGGTGAGAGTTACCCCAAGATATATTATTTGAGTATATTATAAAATGTGTTGTTTTCCTGATTGCTTTCTCGGCTCATTTGCAGTTTTATATTGGAGGGTACTGATTGATTTGAGTTAATCTTGTATTCAGCTACACTGTTGAAGGTGTTTATCAGCTGTAGGAGTCCAGTGACTCTAGTGAAAACGTCTACTAATGGGGGATAAAAAGCCATCTTTTTAAAGAGCAGGCCATCTTCTGTACTAGGCAAGGTTTTAGTGGAGATATTGGTCACTGTTCTGGTGTGGGAAGTCCTTCTGTGTATGTGTTGCTTTTATTAGTTAATGAATAAAGAAGCTACTTTGGCCTGTGATAGGGCAGAGTAGAGCTAAGCGGGAAAAACTAAACTGAATGCTGGGAGAAAGAAGGTGCAGTCAGTGAAATGCCAAGTAGCCACTGCAGGAGACAGATGAGCTGGAACCTTGCAGGCAAGCCACGAGCCTTGTGGTAAAATGTAAAGTAATGGAAATGGGCTGATTTAAGGTATAAGAGCTAGCCAATAAGAAGATAGAGCTAACAGGCTAAGGAGTGATTTAATACAGTTTCTTATTTTGGGTCTTAGAGGCCAGGTAACAAATGAGAGGCTTCTGTCAATACTGAGCCAGTCACATGACCTTTGACCTACAATTTGTCCTGCATTTAATGTGCTTGGGTAAAGCTGGAACAGAACTTCTGGGAACGGCCAACCAATGACTGGTCCAACTTGAGACGTATGCCTCCAAAGGGAGTTCATACTTGCCACTGTCTGGAAGGCTAGGAACCAGAGGCTGAATGTCCCAGAGACCCAGGATAGAACAAAACACATACAGAAAATAAGCAATGAAATGATTCCTAATGATAATCTGCTATGCTTGTAGACAGAGCTTAGCATAATTGTCATCAGAGAAGTTTCATCCAACTGATGAGAGAAGATACAGAGATCTATAGCCAAACATTAGGTGAAGCTTGGGGAATCCTGTAGAAGTGAAGGAGGAAGGTTTGTAGAAGCCAGAGGAGTCAAGGACATCAGAAGAAAACCCACAGAATCAACTAACCAGGACCCATAGTAGCTTTCAGAGACTGAAATGACAATCAGGCATCCTGCATGGATCTGACCTAGGTCCTCTAGTTGTATGTTATAGTTGTGAAGCTCGGTGTTCTTGCATGACACATCACAGTGGGAGCAGGTGCTGTCTCTGAATCTTTTGCCTGATTTTGGGACCAGTTTCCTCCTGTTGGGTTGCCTTGTCCAATCTTAATATGAGGGGATATGCCTAGTCTTATTGCAGCATGATATGCCATGTTTGATTGATATCCCTGAGAGGTCTGTCCTTCTTTGAAGATAAATAGAGAAGGAGTGGAATTTGGGGATGAAGAGGTACAGGTGCAGGGGATGGGAAGGAGAAGAAGGGGGGGACTGCATCAGGATGTAATATTTGAGAGATAACTAAAAATAAATTAATAAACAAAGAAGTTATCCCAAATTGGAGTCCGTTAAGCTTAGAAATGGGGGGGGGTCTGGTCTTTTATCACTAACCCAGGTGGCTATAAACAGCAAAATAAAGTAACTAGTTTTAGAATTGCTTCTCAAATCCAGGCTTCTGGCAACAATCTCAAAGTTCTAAAAGTGAGTATTCTCACTGTAATAAGCAAGACACAAGACATTGGTTAGCAAGTAATTTTGACCCGAATAAGAGATTAAGAAAATCTGGAAATTATCTCCCACATAACACAAAAGGAAATTTTACCATCATCATTGATCATTTAAGGCTTTGGAAAAATATGTTTGTAGGCTGAAAAATAAGTTGCTCTGGAGGCTTAGAGATGACAAAATTAATCTCTGCTAACACCTGCTTTCCTAAATTGTTTTATCTGTCAAATTACAAATTGTCCAAGTTGGAACAATGAAAATTTATCTACTCTAGCAAAAGAAATAAGAACACAAGTTTTGAGACTAAAAAGACTAGAGAATGAATTCTTTACATCAAACCTATTTTCTTTTTTTATACTTTTTTATTAAAAATTTCCACCTCCTCCCATTTCC
>LOEQ01006588.1:35804-48668 GCA_001685075.1 Bramus lutescens | reverse complement strand
TTTTTTTTTTTCTTAATAAAATCATTTGAAGTGGGAAGACCCACTTCTAATCCAGATCCTTGAGATCAGAAGGTCTACCTTTAATCTAGACGTCACCTTCTGCTAGCAGCCTATATAAAGGGCTTGGAAGAAGGAAGCTTGCTCTCTCCTTATCTGCTTGCTCTTTCTCTCACTAGCAAGTCCATTCCTTCACTGGCACTAAAGCCTACTTTTTTGGGCTTCTGGCAAATATTGAAGACCTGCTGGGACATCAGCCTAGTGGTCTCTACAGCTACTGGATTCTTAGATGTTATGTTGGTGGACAACCATTGTTGAACTAGTTGGACCATGGCCTGTATGTCAATCTAATAAGTGCCCTTTATTTCTGTCTTTCTCATGGTTCTGTAAGGTTTGCTTCTTTAGAGAATCCTGACTAATGCATTTACTCTTTATTTTGTACAGAACATTGATTTTCTTCTGAAGGAAATAGAAAACATTAATTCTTTTAAGGGCACATTTGTACATATAGATCTTAAGTATAGAATCAATTATACCTTATATAGTTGATGTTTCTTTATTTCAGTTTAAAAGATGAATAATTGAACTGGTTGTTTGGGTAACCCATATTTGATAGAAATTCATTCTGGGGTGTTTTAATGTTTTGCCCCAAATTTTCAAATTTCGTTAATTTTTCAAGGTGTTTTGATTTTTTTCTCCATGAAATCCCTGTGGACAATAGGCTTGTTTCATTTGTTCACTCACTCGAGGGAAGCAACTACTGTGATATTA
The DNA here is from genome assembly GCA_001685075.1 of Bramus lutescens. NCBI lineage: Eukaryota > Metazoa > Chordata > Mammalia > Rodentia > Cricetidae > Bramus > Bramus lutescens. The sequence goes on along the minus strand of LOEQ01006588.1, from coordinate 47,900 downwards.
TCTGACAAATGAGAACATATAGAGAAATTAAGTCTCCAATAGGCATAGAGTTGAAAGAGTCTCAACTGACCACCTGTGTCACTAAGAGAGTAACACAGTTAATGTGGAGTTAAATATTTTTTCTTTCTCTATTAACTCACTTCTAATATTATTTATAGCACTATTTCCATGTGGCAAAGAACTTGGGGAGAGGGAGGATTCTGCGTTTTGGGCACATGGAACAACCCCAGCAAAGAGTATGGAAAGAGTATTCAGGTTGGGTGAACAATGAGGTATTTGTGCAGGGAAGGGGGTATTAGAAAATGACAGGTTAGTTTCTGCAACCATTATTCGGAACTTGAAGTCTCTGGAAGATTCTGCTTACAGTGTGCATGAGCTGACCTCTGAGATGAAGGCCATGCTAAGTCCATTAATTTACACATGGAGTGCTAATGGGGAACCCAATTAGGCAAGCTGCCTAATTGCTATGCTTTGAGACACTCAAACCACAAGAGGATTCAAAGTGTTATTTCACTTATTCATATAGGCACATAAACTCTGATGCTTTAGACATGAACGCCTTTGTTGTAGGCTGATTAAATAAATAGCTTTCCTTGCATTTTTAAGGGTAAAATTCATGTGTTGTGCTTGATTATCTTTTAATTAACTTTGGTTTTAAAGACATAATAAATTTGAGATAAATTTGATTTTTTAAAACCTCAATCATTTTACTTTATATGTATGAATATTTCACTCATAGTTATGTCTGTGCTTGCTTGGTGCCCATGGAAGCCAGAAGAGGGCATTAGATTTACTAGAATTGGAGTAATAGTTATGAGTTACCATGTGGGTGTTAGGAACTAAACCTGGGTTCTCTGCAAAAGAAATATTCTTAACCCCTAAGCAATCTTTCCATCCTCAAAATATAATTACTTTTAAGAAGAATATCTTTTTTATATTTTAAAGTTTTATTTGCAAAAAGAACATTACATTCCTGAGAAATAAGCTTTAAATCCCTTTAAAAAGTTCAAATTTTCCTATTCTTAGCTAGCTGCATTTGACCATTAAACTTTTTAGAAATAATTATAGATGTGCAGGAATTTTTTAACTGTGTAGACAATTCTGATGACCCATTACATCTCCAGTGGCAACATAATGATACCATGGTTTCAAAACTTGAAAACTGTCTTATAAAAGAGAATTGATTCAGATTTCACCAGTCAGGCATGTGTTCATTTGGATGTGTCTATGCGGGTTCACCACAGTAGGGTCGGAGTGTTTCCCCAGTCAGAAGGCCTCCTGGCACTATTCCTGTATAGCTATAACTATCTGCTCGCCAGACGCTAGTGCTCAGAAGTAACCAATCTGTGACAGATCTGTAATTTCATTCTTTTAAGAATATTGTATAANATTTTAAAGTTTTATTTGCAAAAAGAACATTACATTCCTGAGAAATAAGCTTTAAATCCCTTTAAAAAGTTCAAATTTTCCTATTCTTAGCTAGCTGCATTTGACCATTAAACTTTTTAGAAATAATTATAGATGTGCAGGAATTTTTTAACTGTGTAGACAATTCTGATGACCCATTACATCTCCAGTGGCAACATAATGATACCATGGTTTCAAAACTTGAAAACTGTCTTATAAAAGAGAATTGATTCAGATTTCACCAGTCAGGCATGTGTTCATTTGGATGTGTCTATGCGGGTTCACCACAGTAGGGTCGGAGTGTTTCCCCAGTCAGAAGGCCTCCTGGCACTATTCCTGTATAGCTATAACTATCTGCTCGCCAGACGCTAGTGCTCAGAAGTAACCAATCTGTGACAGATCTGTAATTTCATTCTTTTAAGAATATTGTATAATTGGAAACATACAAAATGCTATCCTTTAGAAATGGCCTTTTCTCCCCTCAGAGATTTTTTTTCCAGAGAAGCGGGGAGAGATAATTTTGTGGCCACAAAGGGGGTCAGACTTGCAACAGCATGGAAGTGTAGAGGAAGACATCAAGACGTGGGGCGGGCATCCGTAATGGGGTATCCACAAGGAGTTGTGAGCTGTATAAGCCCACGGTTCTGTGAGGTAACCAATACACTGGCAGCTGTTCTTCCACTATTGAAGAGTTTAGGTCTGAAATAAGAGAATATGTGTTGAATTTCATAGCACTCTTAGCAAAATCTAAACTGCACCGAAAAGACACAGATTCTATCTCTGATGCGTCTGTGGCACTCCTCAGAGTAGCATATTGTTTTTTCTTCTTCTTCTTGTTTCTTTTTTGGAAGGCCTGTAACACTAGCCAAGTCCATATAGTCAAGTTATGCAATAATTTGCTCTTGCAGAAATGTAGGCTGTATATTAATACTTGCTGTGTTGAATAAGAGAAATTGTAAATATGCATAATACTTGAATAATAAAGGCAATGAATAGGTAGTACCATTATTTCAAAAGACATTAGTTCAATAATAGCATTCTTAAGACATGAGATCAGAGCTAGAAGGAAGTGAATTGTTAAGTTTGTCAGAACAATGAATGGTCATTTATTCACTCATCTACCCATTCATTCACACAACAATACACCTTATTGCACACTTATTTTTAAACATTTATCATACATACTGCATTTATTGTTTACATTATTTTTACCCTCACCCTCTAACTTTTCCTTTGACTGTTTTACCCCCTCCCAATTTTATGAGCTCTTCTTATGATTGTCTGACATGAACACACACACACATGTATGTATAAATACAACCTTCTGAGTTCACTTAAGGTTGCTTATATGTACGTATGCTCTGGGTTGATGACTTAGAGTTGGTAAACCTATGAGGGGCTCATCCATGGAAAAGACGGATTCACTCAGCAGCTGTTGTCTTGTAGCTCTTTATCAAGGCATGGAACTTTGTGAGGTTTACCCCATCCACATAGGCAATATAAATGACGTCATTGTGTGGGTCTTTAGGCAACCACGCTATTGAGATTTCATGGGTACAGCTTTCCTGTCTTCTCTAGAAGAAACTTACATCAGGCATCCTGGACCTCTGCCACTTAGTATCTGTTAGGCCTTCTTCCTTGGAATTAAATAATTGTCATGTTCTAAGTATAGTCTCAGCTCAAGATCCATGGACTCCCACCTGTATATTTGATCAGCTGTGGATTGAAAATACTCAGAGGAAAAAGAATTGTGTGCCTGAGATATGTAATAGTCATAATTATGAAAGCAATAACATGTACCAACTATTAAAACAGCATTTGCTCTATTATTATATGTTATATGTATAGTACATATTTAAATTTAAAAAGATTTAAATTCAGGGTAGGAGGTGTAAGTGTGGAGAACCAATAATCTGATGATCCATTGAATTCTAATGTTATTTGTTTGTGGGGTGTGTGTGTGTGTGTGTGTGTGTTTGTACATTTCCGTGTAAGTTGTAGGTAATAGTGGCAGTCTAACGTCCACAGCCTATCAAGCGGAAATAAAGTGAAATGATTTAATATTTTTACAAAAATGAAACCTTAAAAACCTCTAAGAGGCAAAAGGATTCAAAATAAATGGACCACAATTTCAGAGGAATCTAGTTGATTGTGAGATGACCCATTTTTTCCCCCCTTGGACATGTAAGAAGGACTTGGCTATATCAGACCAATAAAGACATTTCAAAGGAAAGAACTGTGTGGTAATTCTGTTTGTTTCTGACAAATAAAGCTTGCCTGGAGATCAGAGGGTGGAACTAGCCACTAGTTAACCATAGAGGCCAGGCAGTGGGGGCACACATCTTTGGTATCAGCACTTGGGAGGATGAAGCAGAAAGATCAGGAGTTCAAGGCCACCCTGAGCTACAGGAGATTGAATCAGTCTAAAAGAGAAACTGAGCTAAGCAGTGGAGTCTCACACCTTTGATCCAAATACTAAGGAGGTGGACATAGGAATATAAGGCAGGAGGAGACAGGAGCACATGGCATTCAGTCTGAGGATTTCTTAGAGATAAGAACTCTAGTGGTTGGTTGTTCTGCTTCTCTGATCTTTCAGCTTTCACCCCCTAACATCTGACTCTGGGTTTTTATTAATAAGATGAATTAGGATTGAGCTACAGAATTGTTTAAGTGTTTGAGTTGTGGAATGCATGAATGATCAACCCAAAACCTGTGGAACTTATTGTGTTGCTGTGGATAGTTAAAATGGATGAAATTTATAAAAGCAGGCTGAAATTTTCCATACCATTGAAGTGCTTACAATTGCTCCTTCTCTTAAATAAGAAGTTTCCTCTGAGCAACTATTTGGTGAAATGAATGCCTAAAGAGCCAAACTGTTTCCTTCATGTAGTTTTTCAGACCTAGAAAGGTACTCTGAAATATACAGTCAGCCCTAGAATCCATGGGGGAAGTATTGGTTACAGGATGCTTGAGGGATTTCGAAACTTGTGGATACTCAAGTACTTTATATAAAATGGCATAGTAGTTATGCAAAATCACATACATTTCCCATATACTTGATACTTTCTTGATTATAATATCAAATAAAATATACATGCCCTATTAAGTAGTTGGTATTCTATATTGTTTAGAGAAGAATGTCAAAAAAACTTTACATATTCAGTCTAGAAATTATTTACATGTTTGACCCAAAACTTATGGAACTCAGTGACATAAAACCCACTGATATTCTGGGTGTTCTAGAGATAGAGATTAAAAATTATTCATCAACTGGGCGGTGGTGGCTCACGCCTTTAATCACAGCACTCAGGAGGAAGAGGCAGGCATAGCTCTGTGAGTTTGAGGCCAGCCTGATCTACAGAGCCAGTTTCAGAATAGGTTCTAAAGCTACAGAGGAAAACCCTGTCTCAAAAACAAAAACAAATAAAAACAACCCCAAACAAACAAAACACACCATTATCAATCAAATTCTAAAAAATAATTTCTGTAGACTCAAAAGTTTGAAACTAAAATGATAGGAAATCACACAGCATTTTATATACTAAAAGAAAACTGCTCTTTTTCTTTTAAAACTGGTCAAATACTAGCTGGGCGATGGTGGCACAAACCTTTGATCCTAGAATTCAGGGAGGCAGGCACAGGCAGATCTTTGTGTGTTCAAGGCCAGCATGATGGTCTACAGAGTGAGTTCCAGGACAGCCAGAGATACACACAGAGAAAACTTGTCTCAAAAAAAAAAAGAAGAAGACAAAAAACTGAACTGGTCAAATGCTAACTAAAAGACAACATAGTTAGAAAACTGAAGGCTAATATCACTCATTTAGGTTTCTCTAAATTATTACAAAATTTGATGACTGGGTTGCTAACTCTTGGAGGCTAGGGAGTTTCTCTTGCTCTCTTGTCAGTCCCTACTTTTGGAGGGTTCATATGTCAGTGAGCATCTTAGGAGAGTAGAGAGTAGGGCTGGTGTAAAAAGGGATCACACTACAATATGGGTGTGCTCTTAGCCCTTGGCTGGACTTACTGACCGTGTGTCTCCAAGAAACATTCTACTTCTCTGACTCTCACTTTCAGTTTGGATTGAAGACTAAAATCTATGCTATTATTTAAAGACTCTATATGATTCAGAAACATAGGATATATTAGCTTATCATTTCTAATAAATATTTACTATTTTATTAAGAGACATGGGAAGGATTATGATTTAATTATCAAATGAAAAGGCCTTGAAATCCTCCAATGAGAAAGATTATACAAACAGACATACTAGGGCAAACTAGACTAATCATCATGTTGCTTGTTAGAAAACAGCACCGGGATTCATTGCAGTAGCCCATTATCAAAACAGGACACTTTTCATCTAATTGGTTTTTAAGCAGACATTTTGTTTTTAATGCTGTATGATTCTCTTCTTATTCAAAGTTTAAAATGGCTTGCTGTGAGATCATTAATAAACATTCCTGTTAAAGTTTTTTTTTTAGCTCTTCCTGTGCAGAGAGCAGGGACCAATAATACAATAATAAGTAAGAGCACAAACATATTCTCTCTTCAAGATATCTGTGGTCATAGGACAGGCTCATTAATGTTGTCATGGCAACCATCTCCTTGCAGGTTACATGCCTGTGAGCGTCTACTAAGATGCAAATTCTAGCTTAAACAAAGCAAGCGAACTCCAAAATGACATATCAATTTTCAAGGGCGTGTGGGGTGATCTTGAGGGCTTTATTTTTTCCATATGCATTGTGTAATTTATAAAGCTTACTTTTTTCTTTTGTCATCCATGTTGGTTTTTATTTTGCCTCAAAGATGTCTTGTCCAAAGAGAAAAGGGAAATAGATTAAAATGAGCTTTTACTGTGCTTCTCTTTTCACATTTATTTAATTATTGGTTTTGCCTTACAATCCTTGATAAACCAAAGCATGTAGAAATGTACATATTTCAGTCCAAAAAGACAGCATAATCTAGTTCATGGAGCTATCATCTTAGCTCATATCCATTCTTTTCCTCTATGTATTCACCATGGTACTGTTTTAAGGACTATAAGCCAGAATTGCAGAGAGATGGAGACACAAAATCTAGCTACACTTGAGATCTTGTTTGATATGGAGGTGGATCCTCCCTTCTTTAGTCTACACATCTTAACCTGCTGGTGCTGCCTCTGTTCCATATAGTGAAGTAGAGGAGGAGTGTTTCTGATTTGGACTTCTTTTGTGAAAAGATGAGAAGCTAATTAATTCAGCCACAGCCAGCTCTCCATCGGGTTTGTCTTTCTAGCTGGTGTCATTGATGTGCCTCGGAAGTCTGTTTCTTTACTTCTGTTCTGAGTGCAGAGAATTTTCTTTCATTCTATTCTTGTTCTACTTAATACAGTTGGTATTCTAAGGGCTTCTAATTGACTCTCTCTTAAATGTTCCAGACAAGATAAGGCAAGCCGCTATTCTTCACTATGATGCTGGAAAGATGTGGAACTTGCTTTGAAAGTTAGGGATTTGGGTGCAAAGGTTTCTACCTTGCTTCAGTCCCAACATGCAACCAGTTTGGAACGTCAGTGGGCAATGTCATAGGTCAGTACTACAGAATCTGTAAAAGTCAGTGTGGAAACACAAGGGAAGCCTAGTAAGTAGAAAGGGAACTTACCTTTAAGGAATGTGTACATTAGTCAGAGGAGAAGGAAATGTGACAAGTAAAAAAATTCAATACCAAGCAGTGTTACTAGTCAGTACAGGCAGTGTTATGCCTGTAACCTGTATGTATGTTATGGAAAAAAAAACAAAACAATCAATTAAACACAACTGTTTTTCAAATTATACAGGCCTACAATAGCATAAATTAACTTCTATAGAGGAGGCAAGGGCCATGTCTTTTTTATTCTTACAGAAAATGAAGAATTTGCAACATTATGAGAAGCTACTCATCATTTTTAGGTAACTTAGTGATATAGTTTATTATACTGTTGAAAGGTCCATAGTGGTAGTTTTATATGGAAGGTGTATTATAGGCAAGATAAGTTACAGCAATAGGATGCACTGAAAGGTGATTTAATGGTTCAGGCAAATTAAGATGTTGACTTGGATTTGTGGGAAGAATAAAGAAAAACAGGCATTTCCAGACATACTTTCAAAGATGAATCAACAGTGTCATTATAAGATAAGACATGGGTGATGATGAAAAGGTCTCCAAGATATCACCTTGGACTTTTATCCAGTCACATGGTAGATGACCATATTGCATCCCTAAATAGGGAGCAGATATGGAAGACAAATTATTTCTTCCATTTGGCCATACTATATTGAGATTATATTACACTATGAATGTGTGTAAAATCCCATATATTTACATGTGTGTGTGTACGTGTGTACGTAGAATCACCATTCTACTGAAATGAAGAAATTTAGAACAGTTAGTTAACCAGGAGCTCATAGAAAGCTCTCAGACTATTGGCATCAGTTTGAAAATCATGCATTTAAAGAAGAAAGTTTAAACTTCGTTACTATCATCAGTGTTTCAATTTTAACGACACAACAGTGCATGTCAGTTTTCTTGGGGGGATGGAAACAAACACCTGTCCATCTCAGACTGATGACAGACTAGACGGCAATTCTGCCTTTCTAGCTTAGTAAGCCAGGGACTTTACAGTTGTCTGGGTGACCCAAATGCAGCTACAGCACCAAAATTTTACCCCAGCATTGGGGACAGCTCATGAAACCTGAACTTCTGGAGTTCCCTGAACGGCTTGCAAGAAGCTGAAGAATTTCTTCCACCCTAGCAATTAACCACCTACTGCTTTTATAACGTTAAGGAGGAGACTGACAAATCATTTTCTGAGCCTTCAATGCTTTGTTGACTTTTTGTTTATCACAAGTCTTTTTCCTTCATCTTGGAAAGAATGTTTTGATTTGCAGGATGTTGCTACACAGCACTCCATCCTTTCCCCCAGCCTTTATTATTATCTATACCCACTTTTCACGGTATTATCTGGCCTTAAAGATGGTCTGATTATTTTTCTCCATCTATGACAGAGCACTGAACCGTTGTAACACAGCAAACCACTCATTAAGAGCAGTTTGGCTGCTTATGAATCTCTGCAATATATCAATAATGCAGACCAGAAGTTTCTTTTCTGTTCAGCACTAACTGATGCAGCAGCACACATAACCAACCGGCATCAACACAAATGTTTAGAAGGTAATCTGGTAGGTATGTTTTATCAATTTAATCAGGTCATAGGAGTTGCTTCCCTGCTTGGGAAGTGACCTCCCTAACTTTGGCACTTAGCTCTAGTTTATAGTATCAACTATGAGTTTCTTCCTGTGGAATAGACTTTTAATGTTATTAGAAAGCAATCAGTTGTGTCCATAGTAGTTTATTTCACCATCAGACACATATCACCTGGCCTGTTAGTAGTATAGTAAACAGGATGCATAATTAAGCTGGATTGTTGGTGACGATTCTCTGCAAAAGCCCAAACAATGCCTTACAGCATCATGAAAACCTTTCAGCATAGAGGAAGCTTTTAGCTCTCTCCCAGTCTGAGTTCTCAATGTCCTAAAGCTAACAAGTACAATGTTTTCAGTGGCATGGTCTTGCTATTTAGTTGTGACTTATAATCAAAATTAGAATCAGTAGTGTTTCTGGTTTGTAGGTATTTAAAGGTTTATCTCTGGCTAAAATTGACCAGGGGGTAGCCCCCCAATTGATTTTCATTCAGTACGTTATGACCAATGGAGTTCTCATTCCCATTCATGCAATGTATATTTGTTTAAATTCTTGAACTAATGTTTTTACTGTTCTTCTAGTTCAGTGGTTGTCAGCTTTCCTGATGCTGTGATCCTTTAATGCAGTTCCTCATGTTGTGGTGACTCCCAATCATGAAATTATTTTTGACTCATAACTCTAATTTTGCTTTTGTTATTAATCATAATATAAACATCTGATCTGCAGGACATCTTATACGTGACCTCTGTGAAAGGGTCATTTGACCTCCAAAGAGTTGTGACCCACATTGAGAACCACTGTTCTAGATGTTTCTTCAAGTCTGTAAGAAACACAGGAGTTAGCTTTTTATAATGAAACCTTTCACATAACAGACAGACAGGATCTGTGAAGGTCTTCTACTATCTGCTCCAAAAATGTTAATTGGTCTGTAATACCTAAGAGGATGATAAAAACAAAACACAAGTAATATCCAATACAGTATGAAAGATTTCACCACTTTCATTAACTGTTTTATCAAAGAGCAATGTTGTATACTGCAACATGAATGGGAGCCCTACCCCAGCTAGCTTTCCATAATCCTCAGTCATTTTACCTGAGCAACACTTCTTTTCTTGTCTATTATGGTCTTGGTGAGGCCAGTTTGTGCTTCTCACACTCTTGTCTTCTGTGCCTACAGCTGAAGTGGGCTCCCAAGTTTTGGCAGGCTCCCAGTCTTTGCCTTTTGGTCAGCCACACTTCATCACGTAAAGGGGAGTTGAGCTGGATGAAGAATCTTCGCCTTCAGAGAATTGTCTTTCATGGGAGAAATGCACACTATAAATTCTGAAGATTAACAATCCACCCCAAGATCAAGGTACATCTCCTTTATCTGCAATGTTTTGTCAGTTATGTCTTCTGTCGGCTGTTGCCCTTTAAACCCCTGAAGACATGTACTAGCATGTGATTTTGCTTTCTGTTAATTTTTCTTCCCCTAGCAACTTGCTTTTGCCATATTTGCCTTCAAGTGATCTTGGCAGATTTCTTGGTCTATTCTGCCCTTCTCTCATTCTTTCTTGATTGTTTGAGAACTTTATAAATCTTAAATCACCTGTAGGTTTACATCATTTAGATATGTTAGTGCCTCTTCTATGTTGGGAAAAGTACATATCCCAGCATGGAGCTTAGCAAAGTTATGGAAAGCACTTACCAGCCCTGAGATCTTTGTGTAATAAACATTTCTAGACTTTTCCTGCGAGCACAGTCCTATCTGCCTTCTGAAGCTCTGCTTCAAAACCCCTCTGCCCTCAATTCCTGAAATCCGCTGGTACTCAGATGATGAACCAACTTGTATGTAATGGAATGTATCAGCCAATCCATCAAGGTATTGAATTGTCTCAGATTATGCAGTTCTCAAGACTGAATGAATAGTTATTTTACTTAGTATCTCAATTCCCATAGCTCTCAGACTGATTCTATTTACCCTTCTTTCATTTTCTACAGCTTTACAGACAAAACTGTGAGAATACTTTATTCCTCTCTTAGAAGTTTTCCTCATTTAAGGAGTTCTGATGCATATTATTCTTAGGTTACCACAGTGTCCTATACTAGACCATGTTAAGTCCTTATCTGCATGCTGCATAGATTTTTCACTTTCTCTACATCACAGTCAGACCTACAGGATATCTTTTTAACACTTCTACCTTGCTCTCACCATTTTCCCCATGGGTCACAGTTTTTTGGGCGGCCTCAGGACCCATTTACCACCCATTTAACTTATCCTCTCTTCTTGCATCACACTATAAGCTATAAGAAATGGTAAGCCACCAACTCCATCTCATCCTTCCTATTTTCCATTTTATTCCCAATTCAGAGGCTAATGCAGAGAACAATATTTACCAGTCCTTTTCCCATAATAATGTCTCTCTTAGTAGGAAAATGTATCCAAACAGTAGATCAGCCCCAGCTGTATATACTCCACCTCTCTAAGAAACATATTATGTAACGACAACTATGATGCATACGAAAAGAAACCATTTTATTGGAATTTTGTGAGGTCTGTGGGCAGAAGCTGTTGTTAGTTCATTTATTTTATAACCTTGGGGATTAACAATGCTTCTAGGAATGAATTGCATTTTGAAATGTGTGTTCAAGATCCTGTTTTTTCTCTTTTCCATCTTCATTAGCTTTGTGTCCTATTATTAATTAAATCTATGCTGAGTCTCATTTTATTTGCAGGCTCTATGATTTCCAGAGGTGCCCTTCTCTTCTATTTGCTTTTCGCTTCCATGTTCACTTTTACATTCACTCACTTTAGCACCTAATGATACACTCAGAACATTCCAGATGATGTTGCATCATTGAAAGAAGAAAGTCTAATGTGACCCTCCTTTCATATAATGAACATATAATACTGAAAAAAGCTGTCAAGAGACAGACCTAAGATTCAAGGAGGCTTCCAGTTTTTAAGTCAATGCTTTAAAACACATATTCTGTTAAGGATTTTTCTAAAAGTTTGTTTGGGGTGAGATACTGATATTTTGGTAATGTAATAGCTATGTCAATGCTTCCCATTAATAGAGAGACTATATTTTCCTAAAGTAGTGACAGAAAACACAACAGGTACAAACATATGTTGAATGACAATGCTATTTTAAGTAACTCCAGGAACACAAAGACAGACACAGATGCCAACAGCTAAGCAAGAGGGTGGGAAATGAATCTTTTTTATTCAACAAGAGTAAAATGTGTAAACAAGCGTGAATATTTTTGAAGGAGGGCAGCCAAGATAATAATGTTCAGATAGGAACATTCAAAGATCATGCCTGGAAGGAGATAGAAAATTGATAAGACCTTAGCCAGGATGCAGAAATGGGAGTTCATTTACAGTTCAGAAATCAGTTGATTTGAGTCATTCTTTTGGGCATCAGTACTTATTACACAGGAACAGCTCAGAAGTCTTCAATTTTGCTCAATTTAATGGATATATGTATATAT
>LOEQ01006588.1:9107-30051 GCA_001685075.1 Bramus lutescens | reverse complement strand
TCCTGAATATTGGAAGTAGGCAAGATTGCCAGGCAAAAGTTAGGAGCTTGGGGGCAGTGTGATCTTGAAGCTGAACCCATTGATCCCTAGTGCAGAGTCCCTTAAAAGTAGTTAGCACTTCTTAAACTTCAGTTTCTTCTTCTAACCACAAATTACAAATGCTCTTCCTCGATGTTTTAATAACTAGTGAGACAATATCATGTGTAAATCATTCAGTAGATGCTCTACACGTTGGTAGTGTGTATTGTATACTACACTATAAGGCAAGCCTATGAAAGGTTTAGGCTCAGATCCCACAATACAATAAAATTTTCAAGATGCTTCCAGGGAGCTTATTCTTTGTAGACAATTCCCTTGCAATGAGGGTTTGTGTATTGTGGTGAATCAGTGGGACTGGTCCTGACTATCAAGCCCATGTTTATTATGAGGCAGCAGACTAGCTATTAAGGGTTGCCAGCATTTTCCAGGTGGCTATCATCATACAAACTTGCCTCATCAATTTCCTGTATTGTGCCTTTCACCATTCAAATATTTTTATTTCCTATATATTCCATGGTGTGAAAAAGTGGGCAGTGCTCAATCTTATTTCACTTTAGATGTAGCAATTTCATGTATATTTGACACATATTAAATGTAGGAAAGGGAAAGCTAAAGTCCAGAAAGCCTAGAAAATAGGTAAATATTAAGCTAATCCTTGAATAACAAGAAAGACTCATTGTACCAGGTGAAAGGAGGAAGGAATAAAAGTAGGAGGTTTCCTTGTGGTTTTGAGGAATTGATACACAACTGGCTGTGCGTGTCACAGTCTTAACACTATCTGGTGCTGGGCCTGAATGGCTTGGATTTTATTTTATATCCACTGTAACACAAGCTAAACAGTTTTTCTTCATCTGTAGTTTGCTATCTGAAACATGTGGCCTTAAGGGTTGCATGCATTGCAGAGAGAATGTTGGAGGATTATACAAAGGTTATAATTTGTAAGCTAAGCATGATTTTTGCCATTTTCTTATCACTTTGTCTATAACTCAGATCACCCAAGTTTATATGCAAAAATGGTTGTAAAATATTCCTTTTATCACAAGAAATAGAAAATATGTTGCATACATAATACTGTCTTGGGAGTATTATTTTTTCAGTCTCATCTGTAGGGTAATAACAACTACCAGGAAGGGTTGATCGGAGCTCAGTTAAGATGATCCTTTTGAACTTAATTTGTTCCCGTGCTTCTGTATATAATTGTATCAAAAACATTTTGGTCATTGTTTTGTATTTCTGTCATACACTCTGATAAGCATATGACCAACCACAACCAGCTTAGGCTGTTTTCCAAACCCTAGTCTCCCCCATACTGCCCAAGGAGTGAAATGGAAGCATGTTTATAGAACACAAGTTTTCAAAAGCTATTTCTAACACCACTTCTCCCTTCCTCTGCATCACACTGATTTCATTAATTGGCCTTGCAACTCCAGATATTTCTGAGTTCAACCCATAAATGCAGGAAAAATCACTATGAATCATCAAAGAGATGCAATTCTATCTGACCTGCATTTTAATGATTTATGTGCTAGTTGCATAAAATTATTTGGAAAGTGATTCCTCTGGATACGAAGATGCCTTATTAAATAGGGCATTCTATCTCTCATCTTACATGGTATCTCTATATGTTCACTTAAATAATCTGAGTAGGCCAAAGAGGTAAAAATGTTTAAATGCTTTTGTGAGTATTTAGTAGAGGTTTACAAGCAAAAATGGAGCAGGAAGAGCAACAGCATTATTGTTTCTCTGGGAGTAAAACTAAGTCTTCGAGGAGTTCAGTGACTCATAAAAAAGAAGTGAGCTCTTTGCTTGCTCTACAGGAAATATGCTGTGTTATTGCTTTTAAATTTCTGAATACCCTCAGTATTCTTAAGAGTATCCCCATTTTACAGATGGAGACATTAAAATTCAAGGATATTGGATATTTCTCCAGGGCAAACAGCAGGTAAATGCCCAGTAGGACTCCAAAGATTGCGAACCAACCCTTTATGTGGTGAAAAAGATCTGATTCTTCAATTCACTTATGGCAGGATGTGTGAATATGTGAATTAACTTATCCATGATTCAGCTTCTTTGCTTCCTTCTGATTCTTCTGCACTGTGCTAATTAATTGACTTTCTCCAAGCCAGTCCCTGGAGGGATTTCCTCACTTTAGATGACCTGTATGTGAAGCAATGTTTCTATAGCAACTACTGACTCCCAAAGACTGTTTAGCCACCCATTTGACTTTGCATCTAAAATAATAATACATATATATGTGCATACATGCATATATATACACATATATGTGCATTGTATTATATGTTTTACAGAGATTCCAGTGATCATCAACTTGTTTTTTTTTTAAAGTATAACCATTTAAGCAACTTTGTTGATCGTTGCAACCTAAATTAGGTAATTTCATGCTGTTCATTCCCTGTCCACTTAGCTTCCATTCCCAACAATGATCTTCCATTTTGCTTTCTTCTGTAAGGGCTTTATCCATGTTTGTATTTGTCTAAAATTGAAGAAAAGAAAACCAAATGATGTCTTTCAAACAAAATCATAGTTCTCTTAACATGAACTCTATAATTCTCCAAACAATTAAAATGTTTTTTGCAACATCAATCATGCATATCACAGTTGGGTATGATTTTGTTTTCAAAATGGTTAAAAAAGGAAATGAGAAATTAAAAAATGTGTTCATTATTACTTTTTACTTGACAAATAATCTAGAGTGTTTCTCGGGAGGGATTCATTCATGAGATCATTGTATCTAAAGCTCTAGGTTTCAAAGCAATTTTGGAACTCCGTTGTGGTTCTCATGATTGAAAGAACATAAATTGTAAGAAATAGTTAATTGTATTGCCACGGGAGAGAATGTCTGCAACGAGAATTAGCCAGGACAAGGAAGAACTTCTCTTTTCTTCTCAGAAGAGCAAGGGGCACACTCATAAACTCTTAGGAAAGGTTGTGGAAGAATTAGAAAGTGACTTTGGGAGATGTTTTTGAGGTAAACCCCACATACACACTGCACATCTCCTGTGATTTCAGCACTGAGAGAGGTCATGGGTAATTTTATGGGTAATTTTATGTGGAACGTGAAGAGAAAAATAGTTGTCTTTGAGAAATGTTATTGAGGATACTGGAGCAGGCCTTGAGCTATCAGGGAACAGTGGTGGAGAGAAACACAGGTAGGTGTGAGTGGTGGTGAAATGAGCCATGGGCATTTTGGGGAGGGAGAGGAGTCATCTTCTGCATTTCTAACTAATTGACATTTCTTTGATGAGAGAAACCTTGAGTTTTCTGTTCTGACATCACAGTCTCTCACCTGGGAATGATTATCTGAGACATCATCTTCCTTTCTTCCTCCTCCCCTTTCTCTTTCTTCTCCTCTTCTTGTTACAAGGAGCTGGGCTCTTTTGAAATTCTGAAATAGTCCAGAGGGAAGATTTGTGTACATTGACAGACCTGATATCTGCTAGACCTGTGAACTATTTTGCTCTTTTTGACTGTCATGTAGCTTTTCCTTTGTCTGCATCGTTTTCCCCTCTAGCATTGATTCCTCCTGATAAGAGACCCATCAAACACAGAGAGCAGTCAGCTCCACATCATTCTCTTCACATTAGCTGTTTCTTCCTCTTTACCAAAAATAGGGCTGTCCAGGATCTAGACAAAATTCTAGATCATGATAAAATTGAATCTAGACAAAATTTCAACTTTCTGGTCAAAGTTATTTATCCAGCAGCTGACAAGTCAGCAAATAGCCCCACAGCATCTAACAGCAAGAGCAATCGGCCAAATAGTCCAGCATAGCTTCTTGTGTGCTTATTTGATTTTTACCGTAACTTTCAGGGAAAGTATTCTTTCCATTGGGAAAATCCAAGTCTTGGACTATGAATTTTCATCATATCCATTATACAGAAAAAAATCTGTCTAGAATAAATTGAGTTCCAAGTATACTGCCACTATGTTAATCCTTTATTATATGTATGCCTGCACTCAACATTAAACCCAATCATTCTGTTTTTGTTGTCTTTAAAACTTAAGACAATTCAAGTCAAACTTAAATTACTTGATCACTGAAGAACAGAAACTAATACAATACTGAAAGTCACAGTCTTGGTTAGTGACAAATGATAAAAATAAATAACACTTATCAGTTTAGTTTTAATAAATTATCTTTCCTGTATTATCAGGTTTTAGGACAGGTTAGTTTTCAGGGTCCATACTCTATAATATTACAGTATCAACAGAAATGCATACATTTGCATCCACTAGTATGATTTTGAATTTCAATAAAATTTGACCTCCAAGATTAAACTCTATGTTCTTCTGAAATTCTGGGGTTCATTTTTGCATGATATGTATAGATTATGAACTGCATTGTCTAGTAGATTTGTGGTATCTAGTTGGAATTGATTCTAAATCTGTACTAATAGCAGTGGTGATTGCGGGTGTGAAACTCAGACAGCCTGTTGGGCACTTTTCTTGTTTTCTAAACCAACTCAACAAATCCAGTAAAAAAAAGTCACAATAAAAAAATAAAAAGGAAGAAAAGTCAAATTCAGTGATGGTTGACCCTAGCCCAGACTCCTGTTTCAGTCCCAGAGATTTTCACGTTTTTCTCCTTTTATCCAAATTTCTCTTGGCTTCATAGTAAACCAAGAGTACAGAAGGTTTTAGCATTTATTCAAGATCATCTGATCCATTTGTGAAAGAGTTGGTTCTATTCATCTGGCACAAATAACCTAGATGGTTACCACTTGACCTCTGTATAACCAGAATCATGGCTCTAAATGGAAACTTCACTTCCCATCAGAGAATAGCAGCACTGAAAGTTGTAACACCACAACCATGGTCTGATCTCTGGTTTCATTGCATCTCTGATCCATAACTTACTTTCCTTCAAAGATTAATTTGACTGCTAGATAGTTTATAAATGCACACCCAATTTTTTATTTTCATACTTAATATTTATGTATCATATTCATATGGTACACAATATACCTTATACAATACAATAAGTGGTATTGCTTGAGGCATTCTTTGAATTGCACAAAAACATCTTTTAGAGACATAAATATATCATCTTTTGTTAGAGGCAGTACAATCAGTCACAGAGGTCTGTCTTCCATGTGGATTTATGCCAAGTGAATGGTATCAATTGACAAAGACAACCAAGAAGGGAGACCTCAGGTAACAGTTCTGAAATCATGTCCAGGGTTCTAGAGATTGTGACTTAAACAAAGGTCATTTTTTGGGGTCATGTCCCATGGACAAATGTGAAGCTAAGGGTAAAAAGAAAACAAAGAGTAAAAATCCAGATAGCATCCCATCAAAGTATAACAGATGCCAAGAAATAAAGGCAAGATCAAGGTGGGAGGATCAAGTGTCTCTGGCTCACTGATGTCAGTCTATAATGTATACTGCTTTGGTAGATCAACACTGAATTACAGGAAAATGTTGGGATGGACCCTTTTGGTAGAGAATTTTGGAATGTTGCTTCAACACATATATGATGTAGAAATTGCTTAGCTGTGAAGGAAGAGCAGTAGATGTTTTCTTGGTTGGATCCACTGCAGAACTGCTCTTTTCCTTGATTTGCATAAACTCTACATTGGGAAGTTCTTGAAGAATAAAATCACTTCCTGAAGCTCTTGGAGCAGTTCACAGTTTTCATTCTGTCACTCATATATTGGTATACTTAAAATTTTATGGAAAACTACTTCAGCATGTGAAACTGAATTCAGCCAGACAAAGGCAGAAACATTTTCTGTGTGGATTTTGAAACCATTTGTACACAGCTACTTTGATAATCTGAGTTCAAGTTTTCTTAGTTGAAACAAAATAAGTGACCAGATGATTCTCCATTGTAGGAGAGAATAAGAGCCTTGTCCCTGTTGGAATAGAATTTGGCTTCCTTTGTATGAGCTAAGACCCTTCTACTCACTATTAGCAAGTGATGGATTTGACAACTTCTCATAGAGAGGAAACTACTTGCTGGTTGAACGATTGCCCAATTCTTTTGACTTAAAAACAAATTCTGTGCCTGTTTTAAGTTTCCCTTTAATTTCCTTTATTTAAATAATTTGTAAAATTTTTTGAACCTGGTTAAAGTATAAATTAAACCCTTAGATTTGTAATATTTATAGGTATTTATCTACATTAATAGTATAAGTTTATTTTAGGAAGCTTGAAATATATGACAAAGCCAGATATAATTTCACCTCCTTGAGACAGAAATATTGGTACTTAATGGGATTTTATGTTAAAATTTCATGTCTTATATACTTGGTTATTATATTAAGAAGAATATAATATACTTCTTATATTCATGTGTAATGAAAATCAACTCTTTCAAACAAATAGTATAGCATTTCTTTAACACATTTTTGTTATTAAACATTTAGATGCAGCTATTTTTCCTAGCATAAACAATTCTGAAAAGGCTAGTCTTATAGATAGTTTTATGAGTATACCCATAACCTTGTCCTTATGATCAGAACAATTCTACTTATAAGATGTATGCCTAGCTCCCAGGGTGCTATATTTGCACTTTATCTTTTTGTTATTATTTTGTTTGTTATAATGGTTTATTCATATTTTAATGGAGGAAAGGAAATGATGGTTGGTGGACAGACATTTTAAGAGATGTTAACTGATTTTGAAGCCTTCAGCTTCCTTAGGATGAAATAGTTAACTGCTTGCAACAGTAGAGAGCCCAAGGGCTTAGTTCCTTAAAGGATTTAGGATGACTTATTTTGAAATGCTTAGTAGCATACATACAATAGGAGTGATTCCCAGAAACAAGGCTAGCAATCCACCTTTTGTTTTTAATACTTCCATCAGAGGCTCATGAGATGACTTTCTGCTTAAGAGAACACATTGGCCTTCTAAAGGACGAGAACTTGGATTCCAGCACACACTTAGATAGCTTAGGAACCCCAGTGACTCCACCTTCAGTGGATCCAGTGCCCTCTTCTGGCCTCCTTAGACACCAAACACACATGGCATCTCCTATCATTGATACACACACAGACACACACACAAACACGTACCCACGCATGCACACATGCTCACATAAATAATAAAACATTTTTTAAAGAAAGGAAACATTTAACTGAAGCCCAGAGTTTAACCAAGTGCTTTTCTGAGATTTTTCTTCTAGATCAAGGCTTTTCAAACCCAGCATTCTTGACTTCTGAGGCTGTGTAATTGTGAAAGTCTATCCTGTGCACTGTAGGATCCTAGCTTCATCTCTGCCTGGATACCAGAAATACCTTAACTCAGTTATCACATATACAAACAAACAAAACAACAACAATAAAACCTTGTCAGACATTTTAAGTATGTCTTGGGTTGGGGGTGGATGAGGTGGGCAAAATTAACTATAGTTGATAATTGTGATGGCTGTAAGTCATGTTATAATTAATTGCATTGAGTGTCCCCATACACAATCTGTTTGCTCATGTGTTCAGAATGTATTTCTAGAAGATTACTGATTCCACACATCTTTTAAATTATCTTAGTATACATTGCCAAATTGCATTTTAGTCAAGTTGTGCCAATTTGCTATTGCTTATGTAGTACAATAGAGCATGCTTCTAATGCATCTCTGTCTATGTTAGGATTATCTTTGAAAAATACTTTGCTACTTTATTAGGTGAAAAATAACAGCTCATTAAATTTGCATTTGCCTAGGGAGACTGATAATATTTGTGTATGCCCATATTTGTCACTTGTGTGAATTATATACTAACTCCCTTTCCCTATTTTGTTTTAGAACATGAGTGATTTTAATTGATTTATAAACATTATTAATAAATTAAGAATATTGCACTATTGTCAATATGTTTCTTATAAATAATTTCCATGACAGGTAACTTTTAAAAATATTTTATTTTCTATTTAATTCTGTGTACATGTTGTTTGGTGGAGGGTGTGTGCATGCATATGTATGCAGTATCAGATATTGTGCAGTATCAGATATGTGTACAGTATAAGATATGTGTGCAGTATCGGATATTTGTGCAGTATCAGATACGTGTGCAGTATCAGATATGTGTGCATTCATATGTGTGCAATATCAGATATGTGTGCAGTATCAGATATGTGTGCAATATCAGATATGTGTGCAGTATCAGATATTGTGCAGTATCAGATATGTGTGCAGTATCAGATATGTGTGCAGTATCAGATATGTGTGCATTCATATGTGTGCAGTATCAGATATGTGTGCAGTATCAGATGTGTGTACAGTCTCAGATATGTTATGTATACAGTATATCAGATATGTCTGCAATATCAGATATGTGTGCAGTATCAGATATGTGTGCAGTATCAGATATGTGTTCAGTATCAGATATGTGTGAAGTATCAGATATGTGTGAAGTATCAGATATGTGTGCAGTATCAGATATGTGTGCAGTATCAGATATGTGTGCAGTATCAGATATGNAGATATGTGTGCAGTATCAGATATGTGTGCAATATCAGATATGTGTGCAGTATCAGATATTGTGCAGTATCAGATATGTGTGCAGTATCAGATATGTGTGCAGTATCAGATATGTGTGCAGTATCAGATATGTGTGCATTCATATGTGTGCAGTATCAGATATGTGTGCAGTATCAGATGTGTGTACAGTCTCAGATATGTTATGTATACAGTATATCAGATATGTCTGCAATATCAGATATGTGTGCAGTATCAGATATGTGTGCAGTATCAGATATGTGTTCAGTATCAGATATGTGTGAAGTATCAGATATGTGTGAAGTATCAGATATGTGTGCAGTATCAGATATGTGTGCAGTATCAGATATGTGTGCAGTATCAGATATGTGTGCAATATCAGATATGTGTGCAGTATCTGATGTGTGTACAGTCTCAGATATGTTATGTATACAGTATATCAGATATGTCTACAATATCAGATATGTGTTCAGTATCAGATATATGTGCAGTATCAGATATGTGTGCAGTATCAGACATGTGTTCAGTATCAGATATGTGTGCAGTATCAGATATGTGTACAGTATCAGATATGTGTAGAGTATCAGAGAAAGCCAGAAGAGGTAATCAGATCCCCTGGAGCTCTAGTTACAGATGGTTGTGTGCCATCTGCTATGGGTGCTGGGGACTGAACTCAGGTCCGCTGGAAGAGCAGCAAGCATTCTGAACCACTGAGCCAGCTCTCTTGGAAAGCAATTTTGAGTCAGAGTTTTCAGTGATTATAGTTTTCATGTAGATGAAGTTTCCTTTCATTATATGTTAGGTTAAGAAAGATTTCCTCCCCAGAATGCGCAGAATGATCAGACATCACTGAAGAGTGAAGTCACCCCCTCATAGACAAGACCATAGAGCACTCTGGCCTGAAATATCCTCCACTGGATTTCCATTGTCATGTGACTCTAGGCCATGTCAAGACTTTAGTTAAATACATCTAGGACTGTGCATGAGACGTGGAAGCCTAGGAGGGAGGCTACTAAATGAGTGTTCAAGGAAGAAATTTCTAGAGGGAAGCTTGTTAAACCTAGGTCTGTAGAATAAGAACCAGCCACCCAACAACAGTCAAGGAGAAAAGTCCTTCAAAGCAACCAGGACAAAATATGCAGAGGCAGTAAGGTAAGGAAACAAAACAATATTTACACGGTAAGAGGGATTCTGAGTCATCCTAAGCAAAGTGTACATATGTGAGATGAGGCTGAGCAAGAAGGTAAGTCTAGAGTTCAGGACTGTATTTATGGTGAAATAGAATGCTATCGAAGAACATGACTCTAAACGATGGCATGGTATGTTAGGTTAGAGAGGACAGATAAATATAAGACATGGTAGTTTGGGATGGAAATGGAACTTAAGGTTGTTGTGAGTCCCCTGATGTGAATGCTGGGAACCAAACCCTGCATCTTCCATAAGAACAGTACGTGGTCTTAACTGCTGAGTCATCTGCTCAGTCCCTTAATCAATTGTAGATCTTATATTCAAATATTTATTTTTATTATTTTCAATTATGTTATATGTATGAATATGTGCATGTGAGTGCAGTACCCAGAGAGTTCAGGAGAGAGTGTCAGATCCCTTGGAGCTGGAGGTACAGACAATTGTGAACAGAGCAGTGTTGTGCTAGGACCCAAACATGGGTCTGCTCCGAACTATAAGCCATCTGTTAACTCATCTCATTCTCATACTTTTACTATGCAAGAAACTATAAACAAATGCAACCCCCAAAGAAACCTGAACAAAGAAAAATTTTAATGAAAAGCATCTTCATACATGTCTTATGATGATTTATGACTTAGTTTACTTAACACAAATCAAATGTCTAATTCAACTACAATTAAGTATAAACAGACCCATGGTTCTAATTCCAAAATTATTTTATTCCTGAAAGGTTTGGATAGACTTATGCCAAAAACACTGAGTTTTGTCGATGAGGCAAATATACCAGCGCTTTCGTCTCATGGGAAAACCTTGCCTGGTGGTTTTGGTGGATAATAACTGAGGAACGAACTGGGAACCTAGTTGATACAGATGCTATCCTACAGCTGTCTACTATTAGACAGCATCATCTGAGTTTGCTTTTTATCTTCTTGAAGTTTCCACATTTAATTTGTGGAGCTATGATAGCTGTCTTCTGTCCACTTCTTCAGTTGCTGCTAAACTGACCCTGAGAGGATGTTATCAGTCACTAAGAAAACAAATGGTACAATACTATGATAATTGCTCCCAATTTGTCTTTCTCATTTTTGGAATGAATCTGATATCTTGGTGCAGAAGGGATACCTTCATATCTGGGGGATGCCATATCTCATGAGACTTTTGATAGCACCTATGAAGGATCTTCCCAATTCCCTTTCCTTCGTTCCTTCTCTTCCTTCCTTTGACAAAGTACAAATGGTGAGTGATTCTTTGAAATTTGTATACCTTGTTAAATGATTGTTAAACCAATCAATACATGTATTCTGCAGTGACAGCTGTTAAAATCTATGCTTTTACCAATTTTCATTGCTATAACATATTGACTTTAGCTACCAGCTTGTACTATGGATTTTCTGAACCTCTTCCTCTTAACCTTGGATTCCTGCCCTTTCTTAAATCTTGGCACTCACTCATCTACTTTCTACTTGCCTGAATACAACTCTTTCAAATTCACATGTGACATTATGTGTTATTTGTCTTTCTTTGCTCAAATTCTTTCATTTAACACGATATCCTCTTAGTTTCATCCACGTTGTTTGCACTGACAGGATTACCTTTTTTAAAATGGTGAGTAGAATTTCATCATACACATATGTCACTCTTCTTTAATTCCACTAATCTACTAATATATAAATATATTGAGTCCACTTCTGGGTTACTGTGAATAGAGAAAACCATAATCAAGATGCAAGGGCATTGAGAAAACAAGGAAAAATGCATACTTGGCCGAAAGAACACAATCTTAGGAGTCATGGTCTGTAGAATTTAAGTATATAGTATTTCTGTCACAACTATACTTTGTTTTACCAGACAAAATACCCATTTTTCAGTCCCAGTGCCTTGACTTGAAAAGTGAATTTAAAATATTAGCAGTGTACAAATTAGAATCTAATGTATTCCTAGAATCATGTGATAAACTTAGTGTGTTGTTTATGAAAACAATAATACAATTGACACTTGTATTTTCAAGCAAGCTTTGTCAACAAATATGTCACATAAATGATTATTTGTATGTCAAAAACATAACAATAATATGAAGTATGAAATTGTATATTATATCCTAGAAAGTTAGCACATATATTGCAGCAAGCATTTATGAAATATAGGGTCTAAAGATTCTAGAAATTGTGCACACTTCAAATAAAACATGGCCCAGTTCTGCAGTAAATATGACTTAAAATTAACATGCTGGCAGTAACCATTCTATAAAGATTTGGAATAGATCCCAGTAAACTGTTTTTCCTGGGGCTTACCCAGTCCTTATCATGTGCAGGAGACTCAAAATGCTGACAAATTAAATTAGTTGAATCTACCTAGGAGTTCCTAAAGTAATTTGCCATCCATCACATCATGTCAATCATTTTAACAATCCCTGTGCTCAGTAGTATGGACAGTACAATTTACAGGTGCACTAAGGATTATGACAATTGAGTGACTTGTTTTCCAAAGGTCAGAGAGTTATGAAGATGTGGATCTAAATCCTGCATCCAGGTTTCTGACTTCATGTTCACAGAGTGTTTTTGCTGCCTCACATACATATTGATGGTACGGGTCTGCAGAAAGACTTTTGAATAGCCATCCACTATTGTCTTACATCAAATTTTCTTGGAACAGAGATACCATTTTTGGTTGAACACTGAAAAATATTTTTAAATCCTTGATGTCCAGCAATACAGAGCAGAATATGCTTGCTTTGGAGAGCAGGGTAGAAATGGTATTTTTCTAGTCAGCTTTCACAACAGTGTCTGACCTAAAATTTATGGCCAGTTCTCCTCCTGCACTGGTTACTTTTGTGATGGACTATAGCTCTGTATCAGCACAGAAAAAGGCTGCCACACAACATTAAGCAGTGGCTTCATTCCATTTGGCTTCTGTATATTGACCCAAAGTACTTGCCATTTGATGGAAAGCTAGACACAACAATTACATCCAAAATAGCCTATGATTTTATAAAGCACTCTAGTGCATCTATGAAGGATTGTCAAAACAGGAAGACAACGGAAAGTTGAGAGAGCATCCTCTATTAGAAACACAGTGCTTCAGTGCTCAAACTATGAGTTACCTTTTCTGCCTTTTACAGAAGAACAATCTTGGCAAGAGATTGGCTGCTCTTTCTCTCATACTCTCCTCATCTGATAGAAATAAGGATAGGTTCTGCTTCCTATGACTGCTGCAAGGATGAAATATGTTATAAAACATTAATGTCGATACTTGAATGGAAGCAGGGATTGAAAATATGTTATAAAACATTAATGTCGATACTTGAATGGAAGCAGAGATTGAATGGATGGTAGCAAGGACCCTTATTAGTTTATTGTTTTTGAGCCAGGTAGATGTTTCTGACTGTTGCCTAAAATGTATTGAAGTTTAAAAAGCTAGAAAATTATGCTTTATTTCACTGTTGTAAGTTGATTAGATATCTGCATGTAAACTGAGAGATTTTTGTACACAGAAAAAATACCAATTCTTCCATTCATAGGGATTCTGAAAATCAATTTTGGAATCAAAGCTATGTTTGACCCAGGATTAAAGACTGCATCTCTATTCAGAACACATCTGTTTCTCAAACATTTGTCACATCACTGGTATTTAATAATATTTCTATAATGAATGAGCAAACTAATGACTAAGATAATTGATGGTATTTCTATAAGTGTGATATGATTAAGGTATCTAACTGCTTGGCTCCTCAAGTTGCCCTTGTACAAGTCAGGCATCTTGATTTTGTTCCTGAATGTCTTACCTTGACAAGTAGATGTATGCTACTGAAATGGGATTCTCCTGGTGCTTACACAGATATAAACACGCTGTATACTTTATTATTGCTGATTGTTAGTCTCTATGTTACTTAAATAGCAACATTTGTATATCATCTATGATGTTTTAATCATATAAAACAGAAAAATGAAGTTA
This sequence comes from Bramus lutescens, assembly GCA_001685075.1. Classification (NCBI taxonomy): domain Eukaryota; kingdom Metazoa; phylum Chordata; class Mammalia; order Rodentia; family Cricetidae; genus Bramus; species Bramus lutescens. The sequence continues at coordinate 16,418 of LOEQ01006588.1, read as the reverse complement.
TAACTTACTACACTCAAATTTTCTATAATGGAAAGGGTATGTATAAAGCTAAGCAGGAAAAAATACATTTAGAATGTAATTTTGCTGAGCACAATGGATTTTCTGAATAGAGTTTATTTTATGTTCTGTATCTTGAAGATTTTGTTGCCAACCAACCATTAATAATTCACAAGGAAATTCTTAAGGAATAGTGTATGGAGGTCACTTTGTTCCTATGTCTGGTTCACTGACTTTCTGATAGACAAATAGCCTTACTGAGACTTTGTTCCTTTACTTGGGGCTCAGAAAACCTTGGAAACTGCATTCATAACTTAGACACTTGAAATTTCCATTAAAATATGGACAAAATAAACACACTACTTCATTAGTTCGATTTTTGTGAGATGTATGATGTAAAATCTATTTGTGTTGATACATTCTGTGAATGTAGAATACCCCTTGACCTTCAGGTTTGATTTACTTATTAGCTGTTTAGAACTTTATTTTTTGAATTTTCAGCAATTTAGCAAGTGTGATTGAGAGTAACCTTAGCATTCTCTAAACACTGCAGTGCAAATACTATTGCAATGGAAAATCTCTGTCCTGTTTCTAGCTCTCCCTTTTGAGTTGGATGCTGTGCCGTTTACAGTGGAGGTATTAGTATTTAAATGTCATTCGACCTAAAGATTTGCAGAGCATTTTTCTGGATCAATTATAGAATTTGGAAATCAGATAATTTCCACAATCTCTTATTTGTCAAGATTTAGGGGTAAAGAAGTTACTGAATCCTGATAATCAGGGGGGTGAGAGTGGGAATAATGTATTAACACTGATAATAGAAAGTACTACTTCTGAAGTACTTGTTATAAGTCATGTGTTGTGGTTTTTGCTATACATAGTGTTGGGTGAGAATGCTTGCTTATTTTCCGGGTGCCCACACTCCCAAAATAATCTCACAGAAAACTGTATTAATTGCAATACTGTTTGGCCAATAGCTTAAGCATATTTCTAGCTAGCTCTTGCATCTTAAATCAACCCATCTCTATTAATCTGTGCATCACCACAAGGTTGTGGCCTACCAGCAAGATTCTGCCATCTGTCTCCTTTGGTGGTGGCTACATGGCAGCCCCCTGACTCTGCCTACTCTCTCTTCCTCTATCTGTTTATAATTCCTTCCTTTCCCTATTTTGCTAAGCCACTGGCCAAAACAGCTTTATTCATTAACTAATAAAAGCAACACATAAACAGAAGGACCTCCCACACCATGGATACCATGTCATTAATCCTCAGAACATTCGTGAATGAAGAGATTAATTCTGAGATTAACTTGTGTAATATCACATTTTCAGGTCTCCCACAAGAGTGCCCTGGTCCAGCATTGTGTTCCCATTTCTCGTTCTTTCTCGCTCCCTCTTTCTTCCACATAACCATCTTGCTTTGACTGGTGGGTAGTTTCTTTGACAACGAAAGGCATACACATAACACTGCTCTTCTGTTGAAAGACAAGAAACCTGCTTTCGTTGGGTTCAGGCCACAACACACTAATATCGCCATGTTTCTCAGTAATCAACACATCATTTTGTCATTTATCCCTGTGTCAAATACTAATTGTTTCTAAGTTCAATAAGCAAGAAACATGATCTGCTATCAGGTTTCAAGCCCTGAGATGTGTAGGCAAGGTACAGTGCCTTCTGTTTCTTGATTTGTTGTTGCTGACACTCCTTTTGTGATTTCATATTTCTTAGTAAATGGAACTAGATGAACTAGATGCTTTTACTTAAAGCACAGAGAAAACATCCAAAATCTTACAAGGTTGAAAAGAAGCTTTGTTTTCTATGGAAATTTCCAGCTCTGCAGAGGGTTTGAGAAAATGACATTTGCACAGAAATGGCCCCGCGGGAGGAGAAACAAGAGCATAGATAAAGTCATCACAAACACTGCGGCTCATAAACCCAAGAAAAGAAAAGATGAACTTTCCAAAGGCTTCAGCCTGCAACATTCAAACTATATTTTGTTGTCAAAATCTTCTCAAACTCCAAGTTATTATTTCAATAAGTACAGCCGAATTGAAAACTCCTGTATCTTAAGCTTGAAGTCTTCAACTGAAAGCCACAGAAGGGCTGTATTAGAGAATGGTTTCCTTGTGGACTGGTGGCCTGACAATGTTTCTACCCTTGTTTCTTTCTGGAGCTAAAAGGTAGAAAATTTCAGAGATTCATATCCAATCCTTTGTTGCTTTCTGATGGATCCACTTGATTGTCATGCCAGTTAGGAAAGACTCCATAGACTAGACTTCCAGTAGATGATCAGACAATACCTTTGCTTTATTCAGATTACAATGTGTAGAAATACCAATGGGTTGAATTCTTGGACAGTATTTATGAGAAGTGACATAAAGCATTTAGCTGGCACACAAAGAACATTGGTACTGTGTTTAGTAGAAATTCATGATGCAGCATGAGCTCCATGCTCCATGATGCACCAGTGCCTTACTGGTAGAACATGATGCGTGAAGACACAGATCTATACAGGTGAGCTACCAGATTCAAAAAGTATTTAGCATGTATTTTCACAGTGTTTGTGTCTTCAGCTCAGTATAGAAATTCATATCCACATGTCAAGTAAAATATGTGGGCTGTGTTGAACAATTTGCTGGTAATACATGCTGCAGATGGGAGATACAGCAGCCTTCAAGACAACATGCAAGAACTTTCCCTTAGGAGAGACTGATCAAAATTAAGTGGCAGAGAGCTAAATGTTGATATAGTGTATTATACATACTACTCATTATGTGATACATAATGACTGCCCTTGTTCTTGTAAGATGAAGAGAGGAAGGCAGTGATGTCACTGCATAGTTGCTGACTTGGCAGGTGGCAGTGAACACTTTAATTTGTCTAGATGGGCTACCAAATTCCAGTGTTTTAAATCTGATTGGAGCGTACCTAAAAGATTAGTAAAGCATACCTTTGGGTGTGTTTTGAGTGTGTTCTAAAAGACAAGTAATAATGACTTCTACCAAATGAATGGTTTACTCGATTGACTTCAAAGTTTGAATAGACTTTAGGGAGATTGTGGAACAGTAGAAGGAAGAGCCTAGTTAGAATAATAGGGTCACTAAAGGCATATTCTTGAGAGATGTACCTACTTCCTTGTTATTCTCCACCTCCTGGCTTACTAAGAAGCTCCTCATTTCTTCTTCCTCCTCTGACTCATTAAATGAGAAAAATAATGGATTCAACAGTCCTTGACCCAAAACTCCTAAAAATGTGAGCCACAATAAGTTCTTTCTCATTTAAGTTATTAATGTCAGACATTTTGTTACAGGGATGTAAAGTTAACTAACGCACTCCCCCATACAAAGAGGTCACAACTCCTTTTTATTATAAGCCTCCTCATCCCCACATTGAGTGAATCCTTTCTACCTCAGGGAGAAACTTATTCTGTGGTGTGGTTTACACAGATCCTCACACAGTCCCAAGAGCAGTTTTGTGGAATTGGAGACAGACTTTTATTCTTTTGTTTATCTACAGAAGAGAAGAAGTCTTCTTTTAACCACAATTCAGTGTGGCATTGAAGTTTTGCATGAGAAAGGATTGGGAAATATGTTAGATGTGAAACTGTGAAAGAAAAAGTGAAACATCATGAAAAATCAAGTTTAGAATAAAAAACAATTCTAGAGAGATGGTTTAGCAGTTAAGAAGACTGGCTGCTCTTGCAGAGAACATAAGTTCAGTAGCCAGTACCAATGTGGTGGCTCACAACTGCCTGTAACTACAGTTATAGGTGATTTGTTGACTTGCACACATGCACACACATACACATATACACACACACGCACACTTGAAGATTAAGTAAGTTTTTTTAAAAAATACAAATAGCTAAAAAAAGCATCAAGGAAAATTAATAAAAATGAATGTGAAATATTTCACAGGACAAAGTGAAAGCTATTTCCGCCCATTGATACCTTTGCAAAACTTGTTGACAACTTTGTAAATTCTACTACTTAGTCTTTGTTCAGCCATGTCTAGTCTAATTTTCACTTGTTTTATATGGCTTCTATCTTTCTACTATTTTCTCTGGTTTACTCCAAGCTGTTCATTGATTTTACTCACATAACTACCCCATTGCAGCAAAACAAAAGCCTACCCTTCCTGATGTCCCAACTTGTACACTTCTCTATGGCATATTGTTCCTTCAGCCAAAAAATTCTCATCACCATGTTGAAATCAAGGCACCTTCACTCTTACTATTCATGTGTTCCTGGTCATATTATGTCTTTGAAAATAGAGGGTTTTATATATGGGTATTTTTGTTTTTATCTTATATGCTTTCCAAATTGCTTAACTCTGCAGTTTTCAAGTACACCACAGTCAAGGGAATCATCTTTCATAAATTGCTTCTATTTGGGTTATAAAATAGAATATAAGATATATATGATAATATAGTTTATAAACTATGTTATCTTATATAAGATACCCACCAGTTAAAGGATGTTCAATATTAAAACCCTTCAACTGTAGTGTGCAATTGCAGCAGGAGAAACACAGACATAGACACACATATGCACATACATACATATAAATGCATGCAATACATACAAACACACACATATATGTATTTACATATATTCTGTGGGACAATGGTCTTGTACCCTGTAAAGATTTGTCACTTGCATTGGCTTAATAAAATGCTGATTGGCCAATAGTCAGGCAGGAAGTATAAGTGGGGCGATGAGAACAGGGAGGTCCTTCTGCTTATGTGTTGCTTTTATTGGTTGATAAATAAAGAAACTGGCTTGGCCTGATAGGGCAGAGTAGGGATAGAAGGGTAAAGCTAAACAGAATGCTGGGAGAAAGAAGGCAGAATTAGGAGAAGCCATGTAGCCCTGCCAGAGACAGACGCTGGAACTTTACCTAGTAAGCCACAGCCTCATGTCAATTCATAGATTAATGGAGATGGGTTAAATTAATATGTAAGAGCTAGCCAACAAGATGCTAGAGCTAATAGGCTAAGCAGTGATTCAATTAATACAGTTTCTGTGTGGTTATTTTGGGAGTCTGGGCAGCCAAGATCAAACAAGTGGCTTCCTACAACAGCCTCATGTTTGTCTCACAATGGAAACTGCCTTTGGTCTGTCAATTCTGACATATATTATTCCTATTTGTTTTAAAAATAGTAAAATAGCAAGAGAAGATTGGAAAAAATGCAAGACAGAAACCAAAAGTGGCAAACATTAGATACTAATTATCTGTATAAATTATCTTCAGCACTCTGTATTCAGACGAAGACTTCCAAGGCTTCAGGAGCCTTGGAAGGCCACTTAAAGCATTTCTCTTGGGCATGTTTGGAATGCTCTTGGGGCTTTTCGGTGAAAATTTGATATTTTTGGCATGTCTATCATGTTGGGGATTTATGTCAGCTTTGGCTTCACTTCCATAACATAATCCATAGCTCTGGTAGGGTGGTTCAGGAACTGTGATTCTGTCACACATACTTTCTGTGCTTTTCTTTGAAATCTTGGTGGAAGGCCCCATAATGCTTGCAATCTTACATTCTATAAAACAAGCACCATGCCAAGTTATTCTGTTACTGAAACCTTATTTGGCTCAATTTGAATAATGGCAACAGCCTAAATGTTCCCTGCTGGCTTTTATAGTTCTAAATGGGCTGGATGAATCAAAGTTCTGAGCTCAAAAATCTCTGACTGGAATGTCTTTCAAACAAATTTGATGTTTATGCCTTAGAGTCTTCATTGGGTCAGGTATTACTCATTCCTGAGATGCTACCAGTAACTTTTTCTTCTATCTTTCCCTTTCTTCTCTGCTTCCTGTGGTCACAGACAAAATACATACAAATTCTTTGCCATAATGTAAACAAAGTGGTCTTTAGTATAATTCTCAAGAGACTTTTTTGTTGTCTGAAATCTCATGAGCATAATCTTATTTTATCAGCATTATAGTCTTCTGAGTTCTGTTGCTAGCTCACCACAGTCTCATTCTCCATGATTCTCCCATAAGTCATTTCCAAAGGTCTTCTTCATGATGTCTCAAGTGTAGTCTCAGCAGTGATTACATTTTCAGTTCTAACAGATGACAATATTCCATGTGGTTAAAGGATTTGGATGCTCACATACTGTGAGCTCTTGGTCTCCTGTGGAAATAATAGGCTGAAAAAAAATCTTTCTTGGCACTGAGTTTTGTAACTTTGGGAGGAGGATTTCATGGGTAAAAAGTGCTTTAACTTTCATCAGTATATTCTGTGTTTTTCTCTTCTATAAGTTTTCTATTTCTCTACTAGACATCTAGACATATACAAAGTATACAGTTATCTGTGAACAGCTATAAAAATTGATACCTCTATGAAAGAATAGTAGTAGAAATATAAACAATAGTTTTGGAGACTTATTGGCTCAAAAACGTCCTGAAACTACACAATCCTAGGCAGGGTGACCCTGAAACCACAATTCATGATGGCATTGTTCAAGTTTGTTTTCTTACTTTTATACCTTATTCTAGCACTTTGCATTCTCAGAATATGCATGTATGCAATCATGAGCTTTTGTGATTATAAGGAAAGAATTTGAGCACTGAGGGTCAGAAATTAATTCTACACTTTGCTACCTAGAATTGTAGGCCATGCTGCTGGTTTCATCTGAGCTGTTTGTGCAAGTAAAACTTGTAGACTGTCCTTAGCATGGTGTTGGTGATATAAAATGTGAGAAAGAAGATTTATTATATTTTTCTTCAGATGTTTCTTTATTTTATAAAATAATATGTGTCTTTAATTATGTGAATTGTTATGCTGTTACATTTTTATTTTGCCAAGTAAATTAAATAAAAAGGAAAGTAAACAAAACTGGAATACCTTTTCCTCCTATAAACATGGTACAGATGAGAAGAGATGTTTATATCAATTAAGTATAGAGAACATGATTTTAGCATTAAAAATAACTTTTTTATGGTGGTATATCTTTAATTACAGTAGTTCGAAAAAAAAGCAGTAGAATCACAAGTTCATGACTAACACGGGTTGTATCAAAAGACCATTACAAAGAAACAGGAATGAAATTCACAGAGAACATTCTTTGAGCCAGTAAGAACTTCACATTCATGGTCCGTTCAGACCAATGTGAAAAACCCTTCACAGCACAGTTCTTAAGACCTGTGTGGAATAGACCGATGATAAACACAGGGTGGTGGTTAGTTCAGACCAACATGAAAAACACTTCACAGCACATCTCCTAAGATCCTCCTGCAGGAGACAGAGCTTTTAAACGGAGCATTTGGAGTAAAGTGCTACAATTTGTTTGCTGGCAACAAGACTCGCTTT
>LOEQ01006587.1:83239-106967 GCA_001685075.1 Bramus lutescens | reverse complement strand
GAACTCACAGAGATCCACCTACCTCTGCCTTTCGAGTGCCGGGATTAAAGGCGTGCGCCACCACCGCCCTGTTCGAATATATTACTTGAATATGTCCTTTTTCACAATATCTTTTTCTTCTTTCCTTCCTTCAATCCTTCTTTCCCTTCTTTTTATTTTATTGTGTATGTGTGCATAATGTGTGTGCATCTTTCATTTCATGGGAAGGTCAAAGGATAATTCTGTGACATATGTTCTCTCCTTCTATCTTTACTTGGATTCCTGGGCTCAAATAATAGTTGTCAGGCTTACAGGGTAGACTTTTTAACTGGTACACCATTTCACAGGGCATTCCCAACATTTTTATTGAAAAATACTGCAAATAGAAAAGTAAAAAAAAAATATTAAATGCCTGAATTCTCTCTATTCTCTTCTTACTTTCTCTAAATCAACACTTGTTTTGCAATACATGCATCTTGATGTCCCTCCTCCACTCTGCTTCTTTGTCATATGTAATGAAGGATATAATATAAATTTATACAAATTTTCTTTGTATTCAAAGAAGTTTAAATGCCATTATTATTTAGCATGTCTCAATTAGAACATGCGTATGCCATAATGGGCCATGTGTTTATAACTCCTAAGAAAAAAATTAAAATTGCATATTACTTAACATAAAGCCACCACTGGGATGTCTAAATTAGGTTAAAATGTAATGAATTTTTATAATAATATCCCATTTAGTTATGCATTTGATTTCATTATTTTATCAAATTCTTCCATTTAAGTCAAATGCACCTTTCACTTCACTTCTCTACACTGATACTGACATTTCAAAAATTACATATCATTGGCTTAAAAAAGTTTTGGATACGTCTGTTTATCCCCTCATGGTGCAATTTTATTTGCACCATAGTCTCTAACTTTCTTGTAAACTGCAAGTTCGGTCTAGGCAAGACTTTAAAAAACACAAGTTCAATTTTTTTTTCTTTCTTTACAAATCCAAGTTGCATAATATACTGAATACTATATACTATAACATTTTTCAGGATGCAAAATATGAAATTGTATCATTGCTTGATTAAGATGATGACTATCTTGCTTGATTAAGATGATGACTATCAGAAATGATTTCAAGTTGCTTTTCATATTAATATGAGTCCCATATCACCATTAGGATCCATTTTTTATTCCCTCCTTTACCAGTTATTACATAAAGACTTATAAAATAACAGGTTTCCTAATTTTTACCAGACTCTATGTTTACCAGTCATTTTAGTCTGCTTTTATAAATACTTACCTTTTTCTGCCTTGGATGATGACATTGTGTAGTCAAAGATTCTTTTATCAATTTATTCAATATGCTAATGAATTATACCTATTGTTCTTGATGGGTGAAAACTACTTCTGGCCCCATGATTCATAATCCCATGATCTTTGGAGTTATCCTGGCTCTTGTTTGGAATTAACTACCTCCCATGCACTTATTATTTTCTTTAGAGGAAAACATTTGCAGAAATTGGCAGAGGAATATTAGAAATATTCCTCTTAAAGGAATATTGATTTTTTTTGGTAAACAGTCTCAGGATAAATAATGTTTAAATCTTACTTTTGTAATGATCTCTTTCATAGTACACAGAATTTGAAAATTACACTTTGCATATTAAATAGCCCTTATAGTATAAGCATGACTGTTTGATCAGTAGTTATTATTTATTTAAACCTCTGTATAGGAATAATTTACCTGTTTATGATCTATGCTACATTTCCCAAGAAGACAATACAAACAAGATAATGGGACCCATTCTTAAATACACTTAAATAAATTGTTTTTTAAAGACCTTAGTTCACTGCTTCCATTCAAACTGATACTGTTAATTAGCAATGAGCTGGATCTAATTCATTAAAGTCAGCCTAGTAATATTTCTTCTTGAAAATGTCCATCAGCAATTCATATTTTTCTAGGTACATCTTGTAACATGGCTGCTTTCTCTTAATAGTTTCTAATTAGTACTTAATGCGACTCTTACAACTAAAACAGCTTTCTGCTTTCAGCTTAGACCAATCATGTTTCCAACTATTTTATTTCTTAAAAACAACAGGCAAAAATTGTAACAAGATTCCAAATCTCTTCACCATGTATACAGTCCTTTAAATGTATATAGCTAATTTATGTAAAATATCATTAAAAGCCTTCTCACACATTCACATTCTACACACGGGATTGCTTCAGCCTCATCTTCAGTCTGATTACTGTATATTTGACCTTCTCCTGTTTCTCATCCCTAGTTTTGATATAGACTTTTACATCATCTAGTTCAGCGTTTACAAACTGATTGCCCAGAGCCTGGATGAAGCTAGAATGAATACATTTTTTTATAGGAGCCTTATTTTGAAAGATTTAGCACTGAGAGATCAAAAAGACAAAGGAGACAAACTACAACCACTTTACCTACTCCATTTCCCAGCCAAAAAAGAGACTGTGTTCCTATTTCCTCTTGTTTTATCACCTCCTCTCCCTGCCCAGTTATATCACTTTTTGTCTGTTTGTACAGACCTCCAGACCTCTGTGGTTAGCTAGTGGCTAGCCCTGCCCTCTGGTCTTCAAGCAGATATCTTTGTAAAAAAGAAATCAACATATTTCCACTTTTGGTCTAAAACTTAAAAAAGAAAATTGTAATTAATATAAGAAAATTATTTATAACAAGTACAATAGCTATATATAATATATGCAGGCAATGAATATATCAACAATTTTTATTTCATTTGCACTTGACAAATTCAGAGAAAATACTCCATATCTATCTATCTTATCTTGGTGAGTCCCAAAGTTGTACCCAATTCATTTTTTAGCTTACCTTACCAAGACTATCCTTTTTTCTCAGCCTTATATACTTTACATTTCTTTAGTGACTTTCTTCTTTGAGTTTGGTAAAAAAAGAAAAACTATAACTATTTAGTCTTTGACTCCCGCAGGAGACCCAAAAAGAAGATAATATTAACTGAGTAAACAAGAAGTACAAACAAGTGACTTTCAAAAAAAAATGTGAGAAATGACAGAAACAGCTGGTTGCCTGGACAATCACACAAGGTTTTTCTGCAATACTGGGTCATCCAACTTCAGTCTATAGGCCTAGTATATCTAACAGACTTTTCTATGAATCAGTATATTTTTAAGGGCTATTCTACCTTATCTTGGCAAAGTTTTGCAGTCACTTTCTTTTGTGTCTTGCTTGTCCAATTTGTATAACATAAATACTATCAGCAGTCAAGGAAAGAATATTTTCTTAACAAGTAGCTAAACTTTGCCACAAAAAATAGCAAAATCCACTTGGAGTTTCTTCAATGTCCATCATCTTCTCTGAAGTACATTGGTTCTGCCAGGAGTAGACACTGTCATAAAAAATGAAAACAAATTGTGTTATTAAAATATATTAAATGCCATGTTCTGTAGATTGCTGAAATGTTTGAAGATGACCTGAATCTCTTAAAGATATCTCCATTTGACCTTGAAAACATACCAAATATGACCAAAAAGAAAAATTGGGGTTGTCAAGTACTGGGAGATGTAGCTGCATCATTTGTTGTCCAGTCTCTGCATAATTGGAAAATGCAGGGATAGTCTCAAGTCTTCGATAGTGTAGTCTGTAAGGTGGGATCATCTCAGCTAGCTACCTAGAAGTTGTCTGGAGCATTTTGTAGTCCAAAGCAGATCTTTGGGTGGTGTTTTTCTGCTTAATGTTGTTACCTCTGTCATGGTGGAATTGTCATTGTGGGGTCCTATCCGCCTTTTGGAAACCTCAAATTTCACTCTAAGGCATTTCACTGCAGAAAACTTAAACATTTTAAATGTTATGTGCAGCATATATCAAGAGCTTAAAGGATCAATATTTGTTATGTACATCTAGAGTATAAAATGTTAATTCCTAGTGATCTGATAGAGACTCAAACCTGAAATCATGTACAGGAAGCTAAAGTCTTTTTAATGCTATATGATCATTAATATCATAATAAAAACTTTAAAATATATATTTGGATATTATAAAATTTTAGATAATATATCTCAAGAAATGGAGCAAAAGATTATGAGATTTGTAGCAACAAAATAGTTATTTAATTTTGTTTATCTATTGTCCTTTATCAGGTAGCTCTTCTGACATGAGACAGAAATTTTGGATTTTACTTTAAGAAGCATGATTGAACTTAGAGAAGGAGAGAGCCATGCTCCAACTTCAAAGTCAGCTTTAATTTTTAACTTGACTGGTACTACAAAAAGATCATTTTCATTATTTCTGTAGAGAATAGCAGAAACAAACATTTGGGAAGATTTGTGAAATTTTATTCTATTGCTGATATGATATACCAATATGTCAATTTACTCTTTTTCTTGGGACTTTTTTCCTGGATGATTTTCTTTTTTTTTCTTCAGATGTCTCATTTGTCCAGTGGTCTTGCAGCCATATCACTTATAAAAATACATTCAGTCCAACTTGAATAGGCCCCATAGTCTATAATAGTCTCAAACTTGTTCAAAGTTGAATGTCTCTTCTGAGATTCATGGAAATCTGTTAACTGTAATTCCCCTGTATAATCAAAATTGAGATCTCATGCTTCAAAAATAAAATGACACATGACATACATTACCATTTCAAAATGTAGGCAAGAGAGCATAGTGAGGAAATAATGGATCAAAGCAAGACCAAAAACAAATGGGGAAGCTCCAAACTCTGCCTCCCCATGTCTATTGTCAAAATGATCTTAAGAACTCCAAATCTGTTCAGCTTTGTTGACTGCCACCCATTTATATCTCTTAGACTGGTTTCACTCCCTGTTAGCGTTTCTCTTGGCCAGGTATCCCAAGACTCAGGCATCTCTAACATCTTGGGGTTACCAAGATAATTCAGGTTCAACTAAACAGTTTCTTGCAGTGGTCTCTCTAGGCTTCCATTCAGGGACACCCCTGATACATGCCTGGCCTCAACAACTTTCCTTAGTAGTGGAGGCAAATTCCATAGCCCCTTTCTTCATTTTTTTAACTCCAAAACCTTAGTTGAAGCTGCCAAGTTCAGTTGCTTGCTGGTACTGGAACATGAGTTTCTTATTCAATTACATCTTCACCATGTTTCTGTCTTTCTCTGCCTGAGCTTGGCAGTCCTGAAATTTACTTAGGAGATAAGGCTGGCTTCAAACTAAGAGATCCGTTAGCTTTTGTCTTCCATGTGCTGGAATTATAGGTGTGCACCACAACTCCTGGTTCTATTCACAGTTTGGACATATAGCTGGGTGGGATCTTGTCCTGAGGTCATCATTACCTCTATTCAATTTGTTGATCTACTTATCCCCTTGAATGCATGATTTAGCTCTATTACTTTCCCTCGTGCCCCTTATCATAATCTGCACACTTTGTATTTTTATTTGCTGACCTTGCTCCATTTCAATAAAAAATATTCATTAGAATATTTGGTGGTAAGCAATAACCATACAGCAGAGTTTATACTATGCTGTTATGAGATTTCCTCTGCCAGTGGAATTAGTCCAGAACTCTTAACTTTTAGCCCCCAAAAACTTTTCAGACAAGGGCAAAAAGCCACCACATTCTTCACCAAAATATCATCCAACTATTCCCTCGGTAACATACTAAAACTCTTCCCCTCTAAAACCTCTTGAGCCAGCCCCCTACAGTTCATCAAATTGTACTCAGCACCACTGTCTTCCACATTCCTACTAGGATATACCTTTAAGCAATACTTAAAACATTGCACTGCTTTCCTAACCAAAAGTACCAAAGTCCTAATTCCTCCAAACGAGAACATGGTCATGCTTATCAAAGGATTCCCACAGTCCCTGGTACCAACTTCTGTGTTATTTAGGGTTTTTATTGCTGTAAAAAGACACCATGGCCACAGCAACTCTTACAAAGGAAAACATTTCACTGATATGGCAGAGTACTATTCAGACGTTCAGTCCATTATCACCATGATGTGGAGCATGGCAGCATGCAGTGAGACATGGTTCTGGAGAAGGAGCTGTTGCATGTTGATATCAGGCAACAAAAGTAGATGATGACACTGAGGGGTATCTTGACCATAGGAGACCCCAAAACCTGTCCCTACCATGACACACTTCCTCCAACAAGGCCGCACACCATTTAATAGGGCCACTCCCTTTAGAGGCTATTTTTCTTTCAAATCACCGCAATGTCTATACAAATCCACACTCCTTAATCTAGATTAAATTTTGCATTTCCTGTCTCTCTTTTGGACTGTTATATGTGCATCAGTTGCTACATTCTGATTTTCCACTTGCCTTAGCTTGCCACATTTAGTAGAGGGGAGCTGAACATGGGCTTAGCTTTCCAGTTACATCAAATTGTACTCAGCACCACTGTCTTCCACATTCCTTTCACTAATTCATCATACGTCGGAATCATCAAATTGTATTGCATTTTTTCTTCAGCATTTCCAAATTCATTTGCTTTGTTTGAAATTCCTTTTCTTCTATTGTGTTTCTCCTGCAAAATCATAGCCATGTCTCAAGACACAATTATTATAAAACTGTGATCTCTTTCCATGTAGAAAAAAGTGTATTTCCTCTGCAGTTTTCTTTTGTTCTTTTAGTAAACTGTTTTGTACATGCATTGTGATTCATACTTACTGAAAGCAAGGTAGTATCTTGTTTTATCTATATAACTTACAATATTCAGACAAAAGTTGATATTTCCCTAATTCAAATAGTGAGAATTTATATTCACATTCAAATTAAGCTGAACATGTAAACCTTTACAGTGGACACTATTACATATGTTAGAATAGATCTGCAGAACTAGCATTGGATTTTCTCCTTTCTAATTTGAAAATAGTGAAATGAATTCAGTTAATCTTTTAGGTGCTCTCTAGAATATAGTATACTTATGAGACAAGAAAATGTAATATCTTTTGCTTATATCAAAATTTGGCACTGTAGTAAGAGAAGTGCCATATTTATTTATATCATTCTTACTAGACCCTCACCCAAACACTTTGGATGAAATAACTAATAACACTAAAAAAAATTATTTCATACTCATCTAGCATACAGCCAGGTGAGTTTTTAGATTAAATGTTGCGGGAGCTCCATCCGCTCCTTCAGCCAATAGCCGCTGAGATACCAGCCCATTGGGNCCCCTTTAAATCCCAACTGGTGTGGGATTGTTTATGACTTACGCCTTCAATTAAATACATATGATGAAGAGCTATTTTGGGAGGTGATCAATTAGATTTTAGAGTTATTTCCAGGTGCCCTTGGAGAAGCCGGCCTTTTCCCATCTGTTTTCTGATGACTCTTGAAAAGCTTTCATGGCCATTCATAATTCTTCATCAGAAGAGTGAAAAATTAGCCTCATAGTTAATCCTTTTATGACATATTTTATTTTAGTTTTGTAACTTAGCAGGTTAGAAAAAAACAGACAAGTAAAGCCAAGAAGGCTGTTGTATTATCTGATGATGAAAATGTCTCTTAAATAACTTCTATTATGTTTACTCATCAAATCATGCTAATTTCTTCATTCTTCACTTAGAAACACTGCTAATACGATTTTGAACTAAATGCAAGACTAGAATATATATATATAAAATTTACTATCATTTCCAGTACTATGTGCATTGGTTATTTCCATTAAATAAAAATATTTGCCAAGTATTATTATATGCCTCCCAGATGGTTTGCTTCAACTATTGTTATTTTCTATGTTTGATAGTTAATTAATGTTATATAAATATTCTATATTTATTAAACATTATATATAAATCCTATCCTGATGAGATAGAATTTCATACAGTTAGGGCTCTGGTTTCCATAAGAAATGACGCAATTTCTTTGGAAGACTTGTCTAAATGGCTGTTTTTACGTGTATACAAATTGTTTAGGATTTGGAATAAGAGTAGATAATAGAGAAATCTGAAATTATCTTATATTCTGTTCTTTCCTATTGTCTAAATACGAAGCTAATTAAAAAAACCTGAGCTAAAAATCACAGGTAAATAAATATAGAAGGGTATATAGCAAGACAGGATGTACAAAAATTCAGGCAATTTATCCTTAATCTAGAAAAAGTGCTGATCATAACCAAGTCATACTTGAGTGAAATACCATTTTCATTTTCTAATAAGAAAAAAGTGTAATATGTTCAAATGACTTTCCCAAAATGTATTTCTGCCAAACTGTCTGCACAGTCAACATCACTAAGTTTGATAAGAAATTCTTCGTATTGAATGTAAATTAAAATACTAACTCCTAGCCAGGTAGTGGTAGCGCTTGCCTTTGGTCCCAGCACCCGGGTGACAGAAGAAGGCTGATCTCTATGAGTTTGAGGCCACCCTGGTCTACCAGAGCTAGTTCCTGGACAGGCTCCAAAGCTGCAGTGAAAACCTGTCTCAAAAAAATTAAATAAATAAATAATAAGACTACTTTTCCAAATCTGTGGTATATGATGCAATCCTAATAAGAAATATAATACTAAATACATATTTCAAACATCAGAGGTACCTCAAATACATAACGTAATGATGCACCTTAGGGTCTTATAAAAACAAGAATAAATCAACTTAAAAGATGGTGAGGAGCTAAATAGATAGCTCAGTTGTTAAGAGCCCTTGTTACTCTTGCAGAAGTCCCAGGTTTGGTTCCCAGGAGTTAACAATCATCTGCCACTCTAGTTGCAGAGGAACAAAAGCTCTCTTCTGGCCTCTTCAGGCACTGAGTGTATGTAATGAACAATTACATAAAGAGGCAAAACACCCTTACATGTAAAATAAAATAACTTCACTCTTTCAACAATAGTAGTAAATGTATTAAAACAGTTACGATCAGGGCAGAACAGTGCGAGATATGGGTTACTGCTTTGGGAATAGTTAATCGAAAAGGTAAAATAGATCCACAAATATCACAGACTACTGCCATTGCTCTTGGTTAACTTAAAGGAATTGAGAGAAAGAACCTGTTGCAGAATATTTCATTTAATTATGTCAAGAAACACAGAGAAATCAAGCTAGTACTGAACTAGAAGCTTCGTCTGTACTGGGTAGACTTTTTTGTGCTGGAAGGTACTGTGCACACTACCAGGGGAGTCTAATCAACTCTGCTATAAAACTGTGAGCACTGCACCGCAATTCCGAGTGGCCTGGAAGGATACTACCACATGGAATGATGACATGAACGCTGCAGCATTAGCAACTTGCTGACTAGATCTGAGGCCTGCTCCACAAGATGAAACTCTTGTCTGTCCTCATTATCCGGCCGTGATCCTGTGACTAGAAGGTCAGAGGCACTCTGCAGAAGCTACTACTGTGATTTGATAAGTAGACATAAGATTAAACTGCCATCTATCTTCATATGCATAGATTATAGATAACATCTCTCAACTCTTCTGAGAGAAGCTTCCTTTTACAGTATAGCGAGTTCCTTCCTTATACAGTATGCAGATTAACACAGAGACCCACAAAGTGGTCAAGTGCATTGACTAAGACTGTGGAGTACCCAGCTATCCTGTAGCTGAACATTCAACTGTCACACTTTCTCAGCAGAGTCAGCGTCCCTGCATCTCTGTATTACCATCGTTGACTGTGAACAGAAGCTTCTTTAATAAAGGCTGGGAACAGCAGTCTTTCTTTCGCTTTTTAATTAAAAATAGATTATTGGCTGACACAATAGACCCTCACCGCAGTTTCCCCTCTTTCTACTCCTCTCAGCTCAATTCCCCTGTCCCCTCAACACCAGCCCCTTGTTTTCCTCTTTACAAAAGAACAGGTCTTCACAAGATATAATAGGACATAGTGAAATCTCTTATAGCGAGGTTGAACAAAGCAACCCTCAAATGAGGAAAACAGTCTCAAGACCAGACAAAAGAATCAGAGGTACACCTCCTCCAACTGTTAGGACTCGCACAAGAACTTCAAGCTAACAGTCATGACATATATGTAGATCTAGACCCGTGCAGTCCCCATGCTTGCCACTTCAGTCTCTTTGAGGCCATATGAACCCTGTTTAGTTGATTCAGTAGGCCATGTGCTCCTGCTATCGTCCATCTCCCTGACTCCTACAGCCTTTCCTCCCCCTCTTCTGCAGGGTTTTACAGTCTCTGAGGGGAGGGACATAATGGAGACCTTCAGTTTAGATACTCTCTACAAAATGGCTGTGAGTCACAGAATGTGCTACCGTCTGAAGCCAGAGGAAGCCTCTGTGTTGACAAGAGGCGCCAACATATGAGTATAGCAGAATATCATTAGGAATCATTTCATCGAGTTTTTGAAAGTCCCAAAGCACTGATAATTCCTGTTCTACCAAAAATCTACCGTGACGGAATAATTCTCTTTCTAATGAAGAACTTAGAAGCTACAAAGAGAGCTTTTTCATTTAGATTTTGTTTTTATTTATTCTTTGTGTGTGTGTGTGTGTGTGTGTAAGATTGAACCCTTACCATTGTGGATACTGGAATTGGAATAACCAAGCTGACTTGGTCAATAACCTTGGTACTATTGCCAAATCTGGCACCAAAGCCTTAATGGAAGCTTTGCAGGCTGGTGCAGATATTTCCATGATTGGCCAGTTTGGTGTTGGTTATTACCCTGTATATTTAGTCACTGAGAAATGAACTTTGATCACAAAACATGATAATGATGAGCAATATGCATGGGAATCCTCAGCAGGGGGATCATTCACAGTGAGGACTGACACAGGCGAGCCAATGGGTCGTTGAACAAAGGTTATCTTACACCTGAAAGAAGACCAAACCGAGTACCTGAAGGAAAAGGGGAATAAAAGAGATTGTGAAGAAATATTCTCAATTTATTGGCTATCCCACTACTTTCTTCATGGAGAAGGAATGTGATAAGGAAGTGAGTGATGATGAAGCTGAAGAAAACGAAGATAAAGAGGAAGAGAAAGACAAAGAAGAAAAGGAGTCTGATGAGATACCTGAAATAGATGATGTTGGTTCTGATGTAGAAGAAGAAGAAAAGAAGGACGGTGCTAAGAAGAAGAGAAAGGAAAAGTACATTGATCAGAAAGAGCTCAAACAAAACAAAGCCTTTTTGTGAAGAATATGGAGAGTTCTACAAGAGCTTAACCAATGATTGGGAAGAACATTTTGCAGTTAAAACATTTATCTGTTGAAGGGCAATGGAGTGTCAGGCCCTCCAATTTTTGTCCCAAAACATGCTCCTTTTCATCTGTTTGAAAACAGAAAAAAAAAAAACATCAAGTTGAATGTGCGCCGTTTTCATCATGGATAATTGTGAGGAGTTAATCCCTGAGTATCTGAATTTCATTAGAGGAGTGGTGGATTCTCAGGATCTTCCTCTAAATATCTCCCATAAAATGTTGCAGCAAAGCAAAATTTTGAAAGTTATCAGAAAGAGTTTGGTCAAGAATGCTTAAAACTATTCACTGAACTGGCAGAAGATAAAGAGAATGACAAAAAGTTTCATGATCAGTTCTCAAAAAATATAAAGCTTAGAATTCATGAAGACTCTCAAAATCAGAAGAAGCTTTCAGAACTGTTGCAATAATACACATCTGCTTCTGGAGACAAGATGCTTTCTCTCAAGGACTATTGCACCAGAATAAAGGAAAACCAGAAGCACATCTACTTTCTTACAGGTGAGACCAAGAACCAAGTTGCTAATTAGGCCTTTGTGGAGCTTCTCTGAAAGCATGGCTTAGAAGTATTCTATAGGATTGTGCCCATTGATGAATATTGTGTGCAACAACTGATGGAGTTTGAAGGCAAGACCTTTGTGTCAGTTACCAAAGAAGGATTGGAACTTCCAGAAGATAAAGAGAAGAAAAAAAACTAGGAAGAAACAAAAGACAAAATTCGAAATCCTCTGAAAAAATGTGAAAGGTATTTTGGAGAAAAGGGTTAAAAAGGTGGTTGTATCCAACCAATTGGTGACATCCCCATGCTGTGTTGTCACAAGTACATATGGGTGGACAGCAAACATGGAAAGAATCATGAAAGTTCATGCCCTCAGAGACAACTCAACGATGGGTTACATGGCAGCAAAGAAGTACCTGGAGATAAACCCTGATCCCTCCATTATTGAAACCCTCTGGAAAAAGGCAGAGGCTGACAAGACAGAGAAATCTGTGAAGGATCTGGTCATCTTGCCATAAGAAACTGCACTCCTGTCTTCTTGCTTCAGTATGGAAGATCCCCAGACAAATGCTAACAGGATCTACAGGATGATAAAGATGGTCTCGGGACTGCTGAAGATAATCCTACTGTGGATGATACCAATGCTGCTGTAGCAGAAGAAATGCCACACCTGGAAAGAAGTGATGACACATGACACATGGAAGAAGTAGACTAAATAAGCTTCATCAGAACTGTATGTTTGATGCTTACTTTCATTCCTTCTGATTATATATTTCCCAGGATTTTTGTTTATTTTTGTTGACATTTAAAACATCAGTGGGGCATGAAAACTAAGGGGAAAATAAAACTTCTTTCTACTTGTAAGATACTGTGCTGCTATAGGTTTGATCAAGAGGTTGGGAGAACGTTTGTTGTAGGATGTAATGTAACCTACTAACTTTGTGGTCTGAAGTGTTTAGCTGTCAAGCTGGATTCCTTCTTAGACCAAATAATTTCACTTGGAAGTGTTCTAAGATATAGCTTCATGTTTAAAAGGAAAAAATTAAGACGGCTTAAGTTTCATCTTAAAATTTTTTATCCCCTATAGTTAATTCTGCATGTCTTAGAAGTAAGTGCACAAGTTAAAACAACAGGAATTCCCCCTGTGGCTTGTTTTCCAATGTACTGAGAACAAAATCTGAAGCTTCCCCAGGTCTTGTAACTCAGCAAAACTTGTGAGTGGAAATACAGTGCCCAATCACATTCTGCTTTAAAAAGTAAATACAAATGAGAAAAAAAAGAGATTTTAGCAACATTAGAATCATTTTACATGATTCCTTCATGGAAGTGACCACATTTAAGAGTTTTACTGATATTTCCCAACTTACCAATAACTTATTCTTGGAGGTCTTTCTTACCCGTCACCTCACTTTGTAAAATATTAAGTAAAACATCAAAATATTCTTGTATCCATTTTATAAAATGTAATATTGTATCTCAAAAACAGATTAAGATATTTAACTAGGATTAGCCACCTTAGCCACTGATTAGAAGACTATATAACAATCTGTGGCTCTGACCAGTCTGTGCTTTTCCATCGTAGATGCATATGACCATCTCTACCTACGTGAAAAAAGAAACTAATAAAAATGGCACAGATAAATAAATTAATGAGCATTCTCATACCATATTAGAACCTGCTTTAGGCAGTGAAAAAACATCAAGTCTATGTCTTCTCTGGTTTTTCCTTCTAGAGTTTAAGGCGAATTCTAGCTGTGATGACATATTTATGATTTTTCTCTAATGAAAAACGTAAACATAAAGAAGGAAACAAGACTTGAGATTACCAAGTAAAAGGAGAGCAAACATAGAATTATAGTTTATTGGAAAAAAGTGTGTACCAGAATGTATCAATCCCTTAATATAGGTATCAGTTGTGGAGAGTTTCAGAGAAGACTCCTGAAACAGTTAACAACATGCCAGCACTGTCCTTCAGGGTTAGAAAGATGAATTAAAATCAGAATTCTTTGTAATTTCTATAATGGCGTTCATTACTAGATTAATTTTCTGTTATTGTTGGTGGTGTTGTAACTCTGGGATATTTGAAATAAAGAACCTGATTAGGGTTACATGTAAGAGATCGATTCTAACTTTTTAATTACTTTTAATGGTCAGAGTTCTTTAATGACAAAAGCAACCATTTCTCTCACTGGTTTAGTTGGTGTGTGCATGTCAATCAGCCTTTACACTAGACAAAAGAAAATAAAAGCAATTTGAAAAGAAAGTTTACCAATTAAGTAAACCTGACAACTAAATGCTGCGTAACAATCCTCCATGTTCCTACTTGTGTTTATTACCTTTGAAGCTGGAACAGAAGGGGATAAGGTAGATTGCAGAAATAAATAAGAGAGCAAACAGTGAGGAGGGAAGAATATTGTGGCGGGAAAGGAGGGCAAAATAGGAAAGAATCAAGGAACATACGTTAGGTTGAATTCTAAAGACTAGCTTACAGACATGTTAGGAGTGAGGGAGACGGCCACTTTTGCAACTTGAGACACAGGAGGACCATGACTGCATGCGCTCATTGTCAGAGCAGCAGACTCAGGCAAGAAGATGATGGGATTCTTAGTGCCTTGGAAGAGAAAATATAACTGGAATTTACATCAATAAAATGGTTTAAAATCATTTAGTATTTCTCACTTCTTTGATCAAATAGTATTGACTTGTGGCAATTTTGTTAAGTTCTATGACTATATCTATGTCAGAGGAGGAAAACCTGGAGGAAGACAAAAATTTTAATAGAAACTCAGGGTCTTAGTAAAATAGACTTTGAAAATTTGTTTCAAGAACATAGTTCAATCTAAGATCCCCAAAACATATAATAGAAATTCTTTCAATTCACAAAGCACATTTTATAGAAGTATGAATATGAAAGTTCGGGAATACAGTCAGGACCTCTAGAGAGTTGGCCTTTTGACCCCCACTACTCTCTTCCTATCATTCCATTATATTCCAAATATGTTATTGACTTATTTAGTGAACATCATTTATGAAAAGGTTCTAGTTTCCTGTCTCAGGACATTTGTATTCATTTTCTCTACTTAGAATATACAATACATACATATATGTACATACAATACATATATACATATATGTGTATGTACATATATATATGTATGTATGTATTTTGGCTTCCACTTTAGTGTTTTTATGCACTTCCTGGGTGTATGGATGAATAGGTCTCTTTTTCTTGTTCCTTCTCTTGAGCTCTTTTCTTACTGTTTGCTTGTTTTGTATAATTCTGATGCCTAAATTGTTTTATCTTATTATTTCATATTATTATTTTAAAAACACCTTAAAGCATTGTTTCTGGTGAGCAAGGAGCTTTGCTCCAAATGGTGAATCAGGCGGCTCTTGATAACTCTTTGAGTTTTGAGCACATGTGATACTGACAGTTTGACTCTGGTTTCTGTGGTCTTTTCTCTGTTAGAAGGGAGAAAATTAAACACTATCACCTGAGAACATGTTTGGGATGAGTGGATCAGGGCTGGGCTATGAGTCTGACCTGGAATCTGTGACTTGTCACTTTTGTTCATACCCCACGGGTCATGGATTATATTATATTAGTGTTTTATATTATACTCCATTAAGTCATGTAGCTGTAAATAAATAATTATAAAGGAAACTGGCAAATGATAGCTGAACAAGTAAGAAGAGTTCATATTTTCAAGGAAAAGCAAGATGGTCTGTAGCATGTGCATTTTCCTCTAATGCTCTTGGCTCAGTGAGGCCTTCCCTGGTCAATGGTGAATTTTCCCCATCCTCTGACACTGTTTCAATATTCCTTATCACTCGTTGCTGCGTTCAGTGGCTTTTGTTCCAGAAGCGTTTATCCTCATGTCATCTCTATATACTATATTTCTTGACCTTTTTTCATATCTCTACTCTCCAGCAATAGAATTTGAATTGTACACAACAGAGATCCATTTCTATATTGCACTGTGAGCAATGTTTGCTACATCATAATATACATATATTTCACTTGGATCTCATCATAGCTGGTTGTACACATGCTCACTGATTGACATCAAGACTTTATTTGGATTTCCCTGAAAAATGTCAAAAAGGCTTGTCAGAAAAGAAATGAAGGCGTCAGATGGCAGACAAAAAATCTGAATTCGGATGGCTCCCTTGCACACGTTTCCAGGTGTTACAAATACTTTCATACATATAAGCGTACACACTTCAGAAAAATCGAGGTAGAACTAGAAAATTCATTATTAATATTCTTCCTTATTTATTTATTTTATCCATTGCATTTTATCTATCATAGTTTGAGAGCTGCTAATGAAGCATTAGACAAACATTTATGATTTCAAACAGCACACAAATTCCATATAAGTACCCTATGAGGTGTCTGCCATTTGTCCCAGTATTAAATCAAAGAAGCTGAAAGCTTGTGTAAATTGAATAATTTGTCCAAATGCCCTCAAGTACTTGAAAACGTTTTGATTTATATTTGGCTTTTCGGCATTTTCCAGCCAATTCTTCATTTCATCTATTTCCAAACCTTCCTAAAATATGGTAACCATTTAATCATAAGGAATAAATACCTGCCCTGAAGACTCCTCATATGTTATCCACCTAAGGATAAACTCATTTACAAATAAGGAGAGACCAAACTTAGCATTCCTCTTTGGGATATTGCACATTGGTAGTGTATGGCCTGATACACATACAGATATAAACAACATCAACTGCAGTTAGTAGGTTATCTTAATAATAAGATGATAGGAAGTTGAGACATGTTGAGGATCTAGGGGGAGTCTACAGAGAGAAATAGGAGAAAAATATGACCACTTTTCATTGTACACATTTTTTGAAGTTTTAAACGAAAACTGAAATAAAGTGAATCAAAATGAAAAATGAACAAGTACAAAAATTGTGAGCACAACCACATGCCAGCTAGGAAAATCATGCTGTTTTAATCAGTAATATATCTGAATTTCAGTTTTGACATTGGGAGATTAACCTGGCCAATTTAGTTAGTGTGTTATCTTATTTTTGTGTGTATCTAGGGGCTTTCAAATGACAAGATTTTAGCTGTTCTTACTTTCAATTGATTATTTTAATGACTTATGGAAGTCAACTGACAGAATAGCAAAGAAACTAAACTCTGAAAGAAAAGAAAACTTAGGAATACTTTTGTACTATGACATCAAAATGTCAAGACACAGAAGAGAATGCTAAAGATTTATAATAAATAACACAGCAAGGTAAGAAGTTGCTGTTTATAATTTGTGGACATATGCTATAAAAATAAACTCTTCACATAAGAATAATAATGCAACTGTGTGGGAGATGAACATCGGATTAAATTTCTACTGAAATACATTCTACTGAATTCCTCAGTAAGGGACAGATCACATGAGGATGACAATAACATCTGTTGCAAAAACAAGTTTGATGACTGAAAATGTTTATCTCTAAGGATGAAAATTCCATTATGGCACATTCAGGTTAAGAATTTGGACACAGTTATATAAATGAAGTCCAAATGAAGAAATGTCATAACATTTTAGTTAATAAGATAAATTACACAATTTAAAATTAATATACATATTGTTAAGTAACCAGGTATTGTGTGTGCCTGTGTGTGTGCACACATATTGTGATTCTTCCTGTATTTCCTAAAGTTTCGATCTCAAATTTGACTAAATTCCCTGGAGAGAAAGTTCTCAAGCATAAAATGAGGTACATCATCAGGCATCTGTATCTAAGGTATACAAATCCAGGACATATTTGTTTTGTTGAGAGTATTATGTAAGCAAGTTGGATGGATTGACTCCTAAAAAAGATTCCAAAATGGGAATATAGAGTACTTGGCCTACAGCCCTGGATAAATGCACATACATATACTATCACACTAGAGAATATATTGTGGTGATTAGGCAGTGTCCTCCTCGTATGATAAGAGCATCCCCACAGAAATATTCACCAGAGTTAATGATAAATATATTGAATGCAGATTAAATTGCATTGATAACTTTTCTGTTTACTCACCTGTCCCCACCATGATATATTCTTCCTTGAATTACATCACTAATGTTTATACTGTAAATGGTAATGGAGACATATTTCAGATGTAAGCCAGTATTGAAGAAAAAAAAGAACAGATAAATGTATTGAAATGACTCTAAAAGTAAAATATTTCACATTTGATTGCAGATGGGAAATGTTAAATATCCCATTCATTATTATTACCACCACATGCCTGAATAAATCCTACCATAAGCATTAAGCAAGTAGATGAACAAAGAAATAATCCTTCATCTGGAGAATGCCAACATAAAACACATTTAACCTGTTCTGTCAAGAGACAAGCCTGGAAATGATGTGCTCCTTTGCTTTACTACAATAATCTGAATAAATAAATTCAAATCGCAGCTTTTCAAAATTTAAGTTGAGGCTCTTGAAATTGCAGAAAACACATTCACTTGAAAAACAGATTATAACAAGGTCACAGTATATTTTGCAGCACATTTTTATATAATATTTGAATTATATGAATATCAAGATGATAAATGACTACCAAATGTTCTCATGTTTTAAAATATGTTATACTTTTTAAAAATTAAATCATCAGATAAAGTTTTCTTTGATGTATAAAGCGATGGCAGCAAAGATTTCTGTTCTTACTGGTTTCTTCTCTCCAGAGTTTCTTAAAGTGTCTTCTAAATTAGTGGATAGTTAAAGTCTATAAACTCATCTGTAAGTTACTGCCTTTCAAACAGATACTTAAGATTAATTATAAGAATGAATTTAATTATTTTTAGTGCTTGAATGGCCCATGAATATTCACAGTGCCCAAATAAGCTACAATCAGAAAATACAGCAGAATTACATTTGAAAATTCAAATTACATTTGAAATATAGAAATTTTCAAATATTAATTTATTGGTTTAATACAACTATTCTCATCTTCATTTAGATTTATTTTATAATGTAATTAAGTAGTCTATTATTTAAGGTGGCAAAGAAGTCTAACTCAAGAAAAAATAAATGTATTTTAATATTTCATGATATTTGTTAAAAAAAGCCACTGTAAATTATTATTCAACAAGAGAAATTTACTAATATGAAATACTATAAAGAATGTTTCATGAATCAGGGAAACTTATTTTGCAGAAGAAATAATGTCAATTTCTAAAAACACTTCCTGATCAGAAAGTGTATTTAAGATATATTAACACATTTTTGTTGAATATAAAGGTATCTGGAATAAAATCAACTTATAAATAATTACAAAATATAACAATATTAAAAACATCTCAGAGTAAAGAAATAATCTCTATGGTTTATGTATTTAGAAACAAATCAAATCAGAACAAATTAGTCTCAAAGTTGAAAGGAAACTAGAAATGTGTTCTCTGTAAATATATTTATGCACAGTGTGGAAAACTTATATAAACAAATAAGCAGATAGAAAAAACAAGAAATGCATAGTAGAAAATAGATAATAGAAATCTTGGGAAATTTTATATGAAAAATATGTTAGGACTTATATTAATAGAAGCTACAGAATATTCATGATATTTTTCTTCTTACTATAGCATATAAAGAGAAATATTTAAAACTAGTTAAAGTGTGGGAATCTAGCATTTCCTAATTTTTGGTGACAGTTCATGTGTGTCTTTCATGGAAGTTTTGCAATCATAATTAGCAATGAAATTGAAAGTCATAAGATTTTTGTTTTATATTTTTCTTGTTCTAAAGAATTTATCAGCTACATGCACCAAAATAAACAAATTGTAAAGTTACTTGTTGCAATTAAAATTATAACTAAATACCTAATAGCAAAGTATGGTGGAACATGACGTATCCACTTATAATTTATTGCCCTGGATTTTGTTAATTAAATATATTTATTTTGCATGTCAATGTTTTTACCTCCCCCCTCTCCTCCCATTCCCTAATCTCTCCCACCCCTACCCAATCAACTACTCCTCTTTTTGTTCAGAAAGGGGCAGACCTTCTCCCAAGGGTATCAACAAAGCATGCATGGCATATTGACTTGAGGTAGGGCTAAGCACCCATCCTTGTATTAAGGCAGGGAAGGCAACTCATTATGAGGAATAGGTTCCCAAAAGCCAGTCAAAATTTTAGGGACAACCCCTGCTCCCACTTGTCAGAAGTCCCACAAATATACCAAGCTGCACAACTGTCACATATATGTAGAGAACCTTCGCCAATCCCATGCAGGTTGTCACATCAGACTTTGTGAGCTCCTATGAGTCCATATTAGTTCTTTCTGCGGGCTTCTTTGTGATGTCCTTGATCGCTGTAGCTTATACAATCCTTCCCTCTCTTCAGCAAGATCTCCTGATCTCTGCCTAATGTTTGCTTGTGGGTCTCTGCCTCTGTTACTACCAGTTACAGAAGTCTGTCTGATGACAATTTGTGGTAGTAACCAATCTCTGAGTATGGTAGAATATCAATAAGCATCATTGTTCTAATTTTTTTTTCCCAATTGTGTGTGAGCCATCCAGACTCTGGGTTCTAGCACTCCAGGCAATGTCTGGGGTGGGCTCATTCTCATAGTTTGAGTATTATGCTGGACCAGTCAGTCACTGGCTGGTCACTCCCATAGTCCCTGCACCACCTTTACACCCAGAATATTCCATAGGCAAGGTAGACTATAGGTCAAAGGTTGTGTAGCTGGGTTGGTGTACTAATTCCTCCATTAGAAGTCTTGCCTCGTCACAGGAGATGGCTAGTTCAGGCTATGTATCTACTATTGCTAGAAACCTTAAAATGGCCATTTTATCAAAACCAATCTATAGATTCAGGGCAATCCCTATCAAAATTCCAACACAATTCTTTACAGACCTTTAAAGAACAATATTGAACTTTATATAGAATTAAAAGAAAACTCAGAATAGCTAAATAAATCCTGTGGAATAAAAAGAAATTTTCTAGAGGAATCACCATACCTGATTTCATGCTCTACTAGAGAGTTATAGTATTAATAACAGAATGGTATTGGCAGAAAAACAAACATGTGGATGAATGATATTAAATTGAAGACTAAGATATAAATCCACACACCTATGGACAGATGATTTTTTATAAAGAAGCCCAAACTATACAATGTAAAAAAAAAGGAAGCATCTTCAACAAATGGTGCTGGTCTAACTGGATGTTGGCATGTAGAAGAATATTGATAGATCCATACCTATCATCCTGCACAAAACTTATGTCCAAGTGGATCAAAGACCTCAACATAAATCCAATTACACTGAACTCAATGGAAGAGAAAATGGGGAATAGTCGTAAATGCATTGGAACAGGAGACAACGTCCCAAACAGAACACCAGCAACAGAGATGTTAAGATCGACAATTAATAAATGGAACCTCTTGAAACTGAAAAACTTCTTTCTGTAAGACAAAGGACACTGTCAATAGGACAAAATGGCAGCCTACACAATAGGAAAAGATTTTTACCAACTCTACATCTGACAGAGGGCTCATCTCCAAAACATATAAAGAATTCCAGGAATTATTACTCTGAGTCTTAAATTTTTTCAGGTTAATTAATAACCTAAGGCAATTAAGTTTAATTTTGGTGTGTTTGTACATCCGGAAATTGAACCTGCGATCCTACATGTATAAGACAAGTGCTCTACAACTTGACTAAACATAGCCCTTCTCACATTAGGATATTAAATGAAGAAAATATGTAACTAATACTCATCATGCTTTGTCACAATTAACTTTGTAAATTTTAATTATTATGATTAAGTACATTTATATACTTGACTGGGTATTTATTTTGGTTTATCAAGACAGGGTTTCTCTGTGTGTCATCCCTGGCTAGCCTCAAACTCACTTTGTAGAGCAGGGTAGCTTTAAACTTGTAGAAATCTGTCTGCCTCTGTCTCCAGAGGCCTGTGCCACCACTCCCGATGACTAAGTGCTTTTATGAGTGGAGAGATGCAAGCTTCAGTGTGAAACAGTGAGTCACACAGTATAACCCTTTATCCATATATGTCATAAAGGTAGCATATTAATTCTCTGTTGTGCTCAGTTAAATTAATTTTCTTTGCCTGTATTTGAATAGTATTTTGGGGTAGGGAAATGGAGGGAGGTTGCTTGTACAATGCAGTTTCTTGCTTTATGAGAATAAAGTATGTTAAATTTAGCAAAAAAGAAAATAAAATGTAACCATGCAATCATATAATTTGAGAGTTACTAGAGGCATTTGATATTTTATTCTGTACTTATCACTTCTCATCTAAGACCAGAATCTGAAATTAAACAATGCTATCCCCCATTTTAAAACAAAGTGCCAGCAACTGGATAATCCATTTCCCTATAAGGTATATAAAGCAACAGTAGCAGTAATTCTTCAACTAGAAATCTCCAATTTCCCCCATGCCTACAAAGCAAAATGGATTAAAGACAGACAGAATCAAAACTGGAGAATATTTTAGTAATACTTCATTCGACTTATATTATACTCATATAAACAAAAAGAGGCATGTGACAAAAATATGTCAGAGAAATCAAGTTGTCTTGGTTTTCCAACACTTTATGTGGTGTCAACCTACCCAACACCATTTTGTCATACCCAGAATGATGATACTGAATATCCCCTAGTTGAATGTGTCAGTAAATGAAACACTATAGTATAAAATTTGGGATAAATTATACCACATTTTACAATCCATAATTAAAAAACTGAAAAGCTTCTTTAAGGACAGAAAGGCAAACAAAATTGTAAAAATGATAAGCTCATTAATTTGTTCACTTACCATGTGTTTATTATGCATCTGTTCTATCCCAGACATTTTCAGAAAGCAAACATAATAGTAGCAAATAACCACATAAAAAGCCTTAACTAGGGGAGTACTATTTCATGTGTTTGAGATGGAGAGTACATCAAGAAAAATCAAATGAAATATGCTAATCTTAACAACTAAATATAAAGCCAAAAACAAGAGAAAAATTAGAAACATTGAGGGGAGTACACTTTTTAGTAGGATTTTCATGGAAAACCTAGATGAGGTGATGGTCACATTTGAAATTGAAGAAAAGACTTTCAAGACAGAGAAAATAGCAATTCCACCTAGTGTATTTGAAGAACACAGCAAAGAGACCAGTAATTATCAAGAAGAGTGAAAATGAAGTATTTGTTCAGAAACTGGACAAAATCAAACCATAAATCAAAATTGCCCAAGGGGCCACTCAGTCTAGACTTTGCAAAGAGAAAGTGTTTAGAATTAAGACGAAAGATCATATTTCTTCATGTCTAAAGCTTCTGTCTTGTAAACTAGGGTAAGTTACAAATACTCCTCAAGAATCCAAAAGACAATTTCTAATTCAATAGAATTCTTGCACAAAAATCAAGTAAAGAATTCTGTAAGAATTAAATATCTACATAGAAGTAACAGTAAAAAGACTATTGAATATTTTTCTTTTAAAAATGGATAAGAAAAGAATGAAATACATGAAAATTTGAGAGTTAAGGAGAGTAAGAATAAGTAGATTGTATAGATAAAGATTATTTAATAAGGAAAACTGGGCGAAAAAATAACCACCCATATTTTAAAATTCCAAGCAAATATCAACTGCGAAAAACAGACTACTAGAAAGCATTGATACTTCTTCTCACGCCATAGCAAATACTCAAGATAAGGTATATTATGAAATGAATTCTAACAATATATTTCCTCTAAGGCAGTAAATTATCAATAAGGATTCATTATCTTGGTGAAAAATATCAATTATTAAGTAAATGTTAAAAGTATAGAAATAACTCAAATTGCCATCGACACTCACTGAATATTAATGATTACTATACATCTAAGAAAATGAATAAACAACAACACATATGTAGAATAATAAACATAAATTTTAGTTAAAAAATAAGACACAAATGCCAACATATGATATCATTACCTTTAATAATGATTACATGGTGAAATGATCAAGGTGACAGATTATTGATATATTTGAAATTGGTGATGAGAAGAAAGCAGGACACCTTTTTAAAACTATTTCTCCATATAGTAAGTCTAAGTTTCCCATTTTCATTGAGCTATAAGTTTATATGTGTACATTCCTATTTTCATTTT
>LOEQ01006587.1:43254-53706 GCA_001685075.1 Bramus lutescens | reverse complement strand
GACCTTTGAAAGAGCAGGCAATGCTCTTAACCACTGAGCCATCTCTCCAGCCCGCTGTATTCTTTCTTAATGATAGAATATGGAGAAGAAAACTGAGTCCCAATGCCCAATAAATTTAAGTATCACCATAACCATATAAGCCTCGCTTAGTACAACTAATAGTATTAGTAAAAACGTTACTAAAAGTTTCAATATTAATGTAATCTGTTATATTAATTTATTAATTACCTGTTATGTGATCTGGTAAACTGCAATCTTTATTGTCCAGCAAATGTTGTGGTTGCAGAGTTGCAATTCAACTCATGGCAACAGGAATAGTCCTGGGCCGCTTTAACTTCTGAGCCACTTTAGTTTTCTGCCTCGTTA
Source organism: Bramus lutescens (assembly GCA_001685075.1). Classification (NCBI taxonomy): domain Eukaryota; kingdom Metazoa; phylum Chordata; class Mammalia; order Rodentia; family Cricetidae; genus Bramus; species Bramus lutescens. Next base: position 53,340 of record LOEQ01006587.1, on the reverse strand, counting down.
CTGGTTAAATACTGAAAAATATGCTTTGCTTAACAAATTACAAGCATTTAAGTCAATTCCATACACTGAACAAGAAAACCAGAACTCACTGTTAGGAAGCAGAAACCGAAAGCTGCACAAGTCACCATGCAACAAGGAAATGCACCAGGGAACCATGCCAGGGAATGCAGCAGTCATGCATAAGCTTAGGAAATTCCCAATTTGTCACACGCAGTAAACTCCGCTGTGGCAGGGGTTCTACAAAAAAACAATTTAGGTAAAAGCAAGCCAAGCAGGCAGGGATGGAAGACTATCTGGGCCGTGGACCAACTAGGCCATTAGGCTGTCCACCCAGTAGGCATGGAGTCCTAATCCACATGGGCAGCAAATGAAGAAGGATGCTTAAAAGAAATCCCACACTAGCTCATAATTGAGAAATAGATGGTTATTTATTTAGGGGTAGACCCATAAATCAGAATCCTCTCCTTGAATGGAGATCAGAAACCAAATCCTGCAGCCAGAAAAGAGGCCAGACACATGCTTAACGTCCGCATATATAGTATAAGAGGCCACAGCACAGTGCGTGGGTAACCACTGGCTGTAAGACTTCCAAAAGCATCTTCACCTTCTGTATCCTATGCCCTTCCCATTAGTATTTGAATGAGTAACTTTTCTGTTGCTGTGGTAAATCACTACAACCATAGAAACTTAAAGAAGAAAGAATATATTTTTGGCATACAGTTCTAGTAAGTTTATAATAGCAAGGACAGTGTGACCATAGGCAGTAGGCATGGTAACAGGCATGGCAGCAAGAGCAGGAAGCTGAGAATACACATCTCAACCACAAGTATGGAGGAGAAAAGGAACTGGAAATATTATCAGACTTTTAATGTCAAATCCTACCTATAATGAATTACTTCCTCCTCAAAGGCTATACTACATAAAACAAACTGACAGTATCACCAATGGGCAGCAAAGTGTTCAAATACCTGCGACTACTAGAGAAATTTTTCATTCATACCTCTACAGTACTCTTGGTCCACTTCAACAGTTTCCCTTCTACTTTCACATTACATATACTGTCTATACCTATACGTATTTATCTATTTATGTACTGTGTCTATATAAAATCTAGTGTCTTAAATGAAAATGAGAGATATTATGAGATTTGTCTTTTTAGAATGACTTAATTTATTTTAGAAATATATTACCTCCATCTATTTTCCTGAAAATGGTAAAACTTCATTCTTGTCATGGTTTCGCTCTCTCCATGTCTTTGCTTCTCTCACATGAGAGAGAAAAGCAGAAATACAGATAGAAAAAAAAGCAGAGAGAAAAAAACATTACTTTTCCTTTACCCATTTCTCTGTTGTTGGACACCTAAGTAGGTACTATAACTTAGCTACTATAAAGTGTCCTGTAACAAACACTGATATACAAGGATCTCTATGATATATTGATTTGGAATCTTTTGGGTAAACATCAAAAAGTGGCTTTGCTATATTATATTATAGATTTTTTTTCGTTATTTTAAAACTTTCACACTGATTCCTGTAGTGGTTGAAACAGTTTATATTCCTACTGCAGTGTTTGCAATGGATCACCTTTATGCAATGAGGCACTGATACACAGTCTCTCACTTAGCTCACTTAGTGTGAGATATTGCTTCAAGTAGTTTACTGGTTTCTATAATGACTACTCCCATTCCACTTTCTTTCCATCTTCCACATTGCATGTTAGTATTGAAAATATCGCAGAAGTTTCAGTTAATAATTCAGTCCTGTTTCTCCACTTACTAAATCTAGACAACTTATTCAAATCTCTTTTGCGTCTTGAGTCCTCATTTGCATAATGGTAGCACATAAGTCTTGTTTGTGTATTTCCAGGGTATAATGAGGAACTTAAAGATATAACATTGACTACATCACCTTATGAAATATCATAAAGGAACTAAATTGTAGCTATTAATACAAGACAAGCATGATAAAATTCAACACCAGTAATAAGAGAGGATATGTAATCACATAGAAATAGGATATCTCAAACTCACTACTCTCCAAAAGCACCCCTTGCCCTGTTAAAATATGTTCTTGATGCAGTAGGACTTGTGGGGCATTTGAGACTTCTGCCATCCCAGTCCAGATATGATATGATGAGACTTGTCCACATTTTCTGAGACAAGGTCTTAGGAAACCCTGGTGAACCTTGAACATGCTACGTAAACTGGGCTTCCTGCCATTGTAGAGATCAACCTGTGCCTGCCTCCCAAGTTCTTGGATTAAACATTTGTGCTTCCACACCTGGCTTTGGATTATATTCTAAATAGTAATATAGACAGGAGTTGTCAATAGTATGTTTAGTAATAAACCAACACTTTATTCCATAGAGCTTATATAAGGTCCATTCTGAAATAATTTAAAGGCATTTAATGTCTCTTGCTATGAGTGAAGCATATCCACACAACTACCAAAAGACACATCTTCAGTTTTGACAGATACAATGAACACAGTATTCTTATTTATTATCTTTGGAATATAGATGTATTGGGAGTTCATATCCCATGTAGACATTGCCCAACTACCTTGTTTTCTAAGATCCATTTTATTTACTTCCACTTCTAAAGTATATATTGTAAGAAAATGACTACTGCCCATTTTCTTCCTAGAATTTCCTTCCAAACTGGTTTCTGTACTGACTTAGCCTGAGAATTTTCTTCCTAGAATTTCCTTCCAAACTGGTTTCTGTATTGACATAGCCTGAGAAGTATGTACAGGAGACTAAGGTGGTTATGACAGTACAGTTTTCCTCTTTCACTACCAAGTAGTCAGAAAATACTATTATTTGGTCCTCTAATAAAGATGATATAAAATTCATTTTCTGTGGTTACCTCATTTAGATTTCCATGAATTTTTATATAGGTTTTCTTCACAAAAGGTGATCATAAATTTGGTTTACTCATTAAAAGCCAGAAATTATATATGTAGAATTCTGAAGTTTTTGCAACCTTCTCTACTTAGCTTATCTAATATTTGACCTTCAATTCATCAGTCAATAGCTATACTATTATAAAAATTGTAATGAGGTTATATATCAAACTGCTCTAAAAATTGCCCTAAAAAGATAACCAATAGTTTTATATGATCTGTGGATTTAAAAGCTATGATTATTTTATGAACATAGCTTTAGCTTATAGTTGTATTTTCACACATGCCGGTGCTTGCCTGAGACTTAACATATCTATGATTTTTGGTATATCTATGATGATATCTATAAAGTTTTACCTGTGTTTCATCCTCCAGCAAAATAGCCTGTTCTTATCCCCTTGAAGTAGAAGTGGCTAAGGCTGGACTCACTGTCATTTTCAGTGAACGTTGTTGGTCATTTAAATAATATGGCCAGAACAAATCCAAGGATTAGGTTAATAAGCTATGCTTTCTGATAGCATATAAATACAGAGAGGAGTTTTTCTTTTAAAAATCTTAATTTATTGTAAATGAAGCTGTTTACATTGATTTTTAGATTCATGAGACTATAGACTTATGCACTATAAAAAAAAGACACTCTGGAAGCAGAGACTACTTGCTTGTTTCCAGGCCTCCCAGACCCAAACAACCACACAGAAATTATATTAATTACAACACTGTTTGGCCAATATCTTAGGCATATTTATAGCTAACCCTTACATCTTAAACTAACCCATTTCTATTTCTATGTAACACCATGAGGTTGTGACTTGCCAGTAAAGTTTCTGGGCGTATTTCTCCTTTGGCAGCTACATGGTGTCTCTCTGACTCTTCTATTCTCTCTACATATATATTCCAGCCTGGCTATGTTCTGATCTGCCATAGGCCAAAACAGCACAATTCATTAACTAATAAGAGCAACAGATACAAAGATGACATCCCATATCATCTCCCATTGTCTGTCTAAATAAAATGTAAAGTTTTAACTTTAACATAGTAAATTTATATATAACAAAATACGGGTATCAATCAAGAATTACACTTACAATTTTTAGTCTATTTGTATTTTCAAAGTTTCATATCATATTTATCTTTGATTATAACTAAGGAAAACTATAACTATAACTACAACTACCTGTCTTCAAGTCTTCAAAGACTTGAAGTTAACAGGAAGTACATTGAATCAACTTGCACAACATTAGAATTGACAGAGACATTTCTTTGCCTGGATAGTCACCCAAAGTTCTTCTGTAATGTTGGGGCATCCATCCTCAGCCTACAAGCCCATAGTATCTGGCAGGTTTTTCTGTGAAGCAGGAAATTTGTAAGGCTGTTTTACCTTTATTGGCAGTTTGTTAGTCACTTTTTCTGTGTCCTGCAGATTTTCTTGCAGTTTCCTCTGTGAAGCAAGAGCACTGACAGACCATCCTATCTTTTTGAAAGCTCAGCAATCACTTTTCTGTGGGTTATGCATGTCCAGTCTATACAGCATACCATCAAACAGATTAAGCAAGAGCAGTTTCTTGCTCAAATGGCTTGCCTTCTCACACTGAAGTCAAATTCTATAATGAATTTCTTCAAGGCCCATCAACATCTCTGAAGTAATTAGTGCCGCCAGAAGCAGACATGTCTCACTGTTGAGAAAGCTATAAGTTCTTAGAACATTTTAAATGCCATATTCTGTTGGTCTTTGAAAGGTTTGAAGAATCCTTATCCATCTGAAATATAACTCTGTACATCTAGAAAAACCTAGCTAACATAACTACAATTTTGACTATTAAAAATGACTGTCTATTAATCTGTGATTTCAATTATACATTACATTTTTAATTGAGCTATATAAGCATAATACCTTAAACAAGAGTAGAAATATACAAATAACAAAATTGACCTTAAATTTGTATCAATACACCAGGATCCATATCAATGCAAAGTATTCATCTCTACAGAATATCCCTGATTAAATTAAATCAAACATTTCTATATAATAATTTTGGAAATTTGAAAATGTTTTCTCCAAACTGCTTCGTGCAGTTTGTTCGGTAAAGTATTTTTAGGGGTCATGGAGACCATTCAGGGGGTCTTGTTCCATCAAACCACATTAGCCTGGAAGGAATCCACAGGTTATCATACTCTGTGGAAACAAAAACAGAACCTCATTTGTAAAGTAACATAGACTCAAATTTTGAAGTCAAGATATCTTTAGAATCTATATGCTGGTTTAACTTAGCAGCCCCCAGAATCAAATGACTCTCTGCAGTCAAAAAAATCAAAAAGAACCCAATAGTATACATAATCCAGACTCTCTGTGTATGTTCCATCTTTATGCAGCTTATTTTTTAACCGTACTTTTTAATATTTATTTTATTATCATTATTACTTTGATCTATGATTGTCTATACACTTGTCTATACTTTTTCTCTCTCACGCCCAAGCCTACATATATTTTTATACATACTGTGACCCATTCAGGGGTTTATTTTTGTCTGAATCTGTCTTTATGGTGTATCTCTAATCATTTTTTTGACCAGGAGCACTTTTTTTTAATACTAAGTGAGCATGGCTTGGACCAAGTCCACAGCCCTGCCTGTTGGTTCTGCCCCATCCAACATGGAGGAGGTATGTTCACTGCCTCTGCAAGCCATGCTGAGCACTCCTGCTTTGGGGATACAGTGGGATTATGTCACTATTAAGCAAATAGCATTACACTGTTCACAAACCCCATTTAAGTTCAGGACCTCCCAAAAGATCCAGAGTTCATGCTGTCAGCACAAACCAGGAAGTCATCTCTCAAAGAAGCCACGCAGTCTTGGCTACTATTGCTGAGTTAGAAAGCCTTCTCTTAAAGGAGCTGTGCCTCTACTTGCTGCCAGAAAACAGAGCCTGTCAAAAAAATGTAGCTACCAAAAATTTCAAATTGACTCCTGTTTGGTAGGTCACTTTTTAAATCTTTCTTAGATTTTATGTGGATGTATGTTGCTGAATGTTGGGCGTTATTTGGTAAACTGTTTGTTTGTTTGTTTCCTGGCTACCCAGGCCTAAATAATCACACAGAAACTATGTTAATTACAGAATTGTTTGGCCAACAGCTTAGGTGTGTTTCTAGCTAGTTCTTACATCTTAAATTAAACTATTTCTATTCATTTTTATATCACCATGAGACTGCAGCTTACTGGTAAAGATTCTGGGCATCTTCTCCTTTGGCAGCTACATGGCATTTCTCTGACTCTGCCTACTCTCTCTATATATCTCTTCTAGCCTGGATATATTCTTCCCTGCCACGAGTAAAAGTAGTTTTATTCATTAACCAATAAGAGCAACACTTATACAGGAGATCACACATCAAGTCTCCACATTTCAGTGACTGAAATAATAAAGATCTTTATATTTTTGTTACTAAAAGTCCTATCTGGTTAGTCTTAGACTTGAACATTTTATCTGAGGAATGATGTACATAAGCTGGGTAACCACATTTTAATATGTTGCTACATTTCATGGTTTCCATACTTACCATATGTCAAATAATAGATGTATGTCTCTGCATTAATCTTCTGTATACAGTCTTTTTTGAACTAGAATCCTGTCATTTGGGGATATAAAACGTACAGACATCTCTAAGAGTCTGCATATCTCTGTCTCCAACTGCAGGACTTATGAACTTATGTAGCCCTGTCCATATATTCTAAGATATTTTTATTCAGATCTTGAATGAACTCAAAATTATTACCCAATTTTAATAACTTAACCCAATTAAATTATTTTTACACAGTAAATGATATTGATTAATTATTCAAATTATCTTTTCTTCTCATGACTTCCTGTCCACTGTGCCTGTTCTAATTCTCATTTGTCAAGAATCTAATCACTCTCTTTGCATTTGTATTTCTATTGCAAACCTAGGGAATTCTGGCAAATTATAAGTGTGATTTTTAAGAACTATAAGATACATTTATCATATAGAAAATCATTTTAATCTGTAAATCCAAAAGTCACTTTACTTTTCAAATACTGAAATTTTATTATTATGGTATAGTTGGTTTTTAATCAATGTAAAAATATTTTTATTAATTTCATTATTTGATGATACTATTCAGGTAAAAATGTTTTGTGCTTATTATTTTCTTAATCTCTTGCCTTCTTCCAATCACTATTAATATGTCCTCATCACACCACCCACCTCTTTATCAGATTAATGATTTTTGTATGTGCTTTGTCATCTATTTATTTTATGCAGGGGCATCTATATATAAAACTGCATTGTCAGGGTATTAGTGTACGCATAGTTGAAAGCATGTTATACTTTCCTTGAATTTATATATAGCAAGAGTCCAACAGTGATGGATAGAACCCCTTGATGCCTTTCTCCATCCTTGCTCAAATGTTGTTGTGAAGACCCAATGCAAGCATCCACAACTGCTCTAAGTTCATGATTGCAATCCATGTTTCTTACCCAAGAGATAACAATTATTATTCTCTTTCCAAATTTTATGCATCTTAAATTCTTTCAGCCCTCCTCCACAATGTTCTCTGAGCCTTAAAATAGATGGTGCAAATGTCTTGTTTAGAACTGAACACTCACCAATCATGTATTCTATGCATCCTATACAGTCATGAGACTCCACATTCAACATTATTTATTGTAAAGAAAAACATCTCTGATTAAGGCTGAGAGTAGCCTATGTAAACTTAAAGGCATTTTGATACTTGATATGTCAGTTTTACAGCATTCTCCCATTAGGGCCTATATTCTCCCCAGCCATAGGTTTTTGACCACTTTTACTATACCAAGTATGGGTTCCCTTTCATGGAGCTGGTCTCAAACCAAGCAAATTGAAATTGGTTATGCATATAACATTAATGCCTTGTGCACAAGCAGGCATATCTTGCCTGGCAATTTGGTTTCTTATACGGTAGGACTCACAACTGGGCAATGCCATTGATAGTTTTGCTCCACCAACAGCCTCATAGCAAGTTATGAGACTATGAAAGTTATCTGTCACTAAGTAAACCTCCAACTCAATTTCAGCTTGAGTTCTCTATAGCATCTCTCCAAGGTGTATGGTATCTTTGGCAATAGTACATTGTTTTTCTGGTGGAAAACCAAAAGTAGTCACAAGAGATTTTATTATTTGGAAGATGGGTCTCTGGGACCTCCTTGATTAACAACTAGCAAGGAGAGAGCAGATCCCTGCCGCACATATTTTTTTTAATAACAAACCATGACTTCTGGGAGCAGATTTGGTATCTGTGTAAGGTACCTGTGGTAGTTTGAAAGAAAATGGTGCCCATAGATCCATAGAGAGTGTCACTATTAGGAGGCATCGCCTTGTTACAAGAAATGTGGCTTGTTGGAGGAGGCATGTCACTAGGGGTGGGCTTTGAGGTTTCAAATGCTCAAGAAAGCCTCAGTGTGGCACTCTCTTCCAGTTGCCTATCTAAGTCAGGAAGTAGAACACTGAGATCTTTCTACAGTACCATGTCAGCCTGCACACTACCATGCTTCTCACCATGGTAATGATAATGGACTAAATCTTAGAACTGTAAGCCAGTCCCAATTAAAATTTTCCCTTGTAAGAATCTCTGTAGTCATGGTGTCTTGTCAGATCAATAGAAATCCCAACTAAACAGAATATCCCTTCAAAGTCTTTAAAATTATTTTGAATTTATTATTATGAATACTTTTACTTCAGTTATAAAATACTAGGTTTCCATGTGTGTTTTTGCTTTTGTTTTTCATATTTACTTGATTTGGGATAAAACTATGTCATACTCCCTCATCTCTCTTACTCCTTACTTTCTACCCACAATATAGCCCTTTTCTTCCTTTGAATTACCTATGTTCTAATACCACATTTCCCTTAACTCATTATCCTCTCAAGGTACTCTTTCTGGTTTCGATCCATGTCGAACACACCAGATTAGTTTCCAGGATAAGATCCACATAACTTGAGAGAACATGTGGCATTTGTTTTTCTTTGCCTGGGTAACATCACCTAGCATATCATCCACTTAGGTTCAAATTTCTAAGCTTAATTTTTCCTAAAGTCAAATAATATTCCATGTGTTTACTATAAATATTGCATCTTCATAAGCCTTTCATCAGTTGATGGACAGATATACTATTTCAATTTTCTAACTGTTGTGAATAGAGGAGCAGTAATGAACATAGAATATTAGAATAGAGACATTGAATATTTTCTAAGGAGTGATACAGCTTAGCCATATGGTAGTTCTATTTCTATATTGCAGAGGAGATTCCACACTCATTTCCATAGTATCCATACCCACTTGTATTCACACCAGCAATTAATACATGTTTCTCTTTTCCTATATCTATGCCACCATTTGTTGTCTGATTGGGAAGAGATGGAATGTCAAAGTAGTTTTAAGTTGCAATTCCCTGAGAGTTAATCTTGTTGAACAATTGTAATAGTGTTTAATAAATATTCATAATTCTTTTTTGAGGTAGGGAATTCTCCATTCAGGTCTATGGTCCATATTATGAATTATTTGTTTGTTCTATTGATGCTTTTTTTCAGTTCATTGAGAGTTCTAGATAGTAAGCCTCATTCAGAAGTCTAGCTAGAAAAGATATCTCCCAACTATTGAGCTGCCTCTTCACTCTTTTATGTTTTCATTTATTATACAGAAACTGTTAAGATTCATGGGGTCCCCTTTGCCAATTGCTGGCCTTATTTATAAATACATTTCTGCATATAATAACATAACTTATTTTTTTCTTCTAGAACATGCTGAGTTTCAGATTTTACATTGAGACTTTTGACCCATTTGAAATAGATTTTTGTATAGTGTGAGAGATGTATACTTTCATTATCCTACATGTAAATCCCCATTTTTCCCAAGGCAATTGGTTCAAGAAGCTCTTTCTTTCAATGAGTATTTTTGGTGCATGTCCAACTTTTTACATTGATGCTGGGGATTGAAACTCAGGCCTTCAAGCTTGTATAGCAAGCCCTGTTACCCAATAAGACATCCCCACAAGACTCAAAACTAATTCTTTTTTTTCTTTTTTCTAAACTTTTTTAATTAAAAATTTCTACCTCCTCTGCTCTTCCCATTCCCCACTCCTCCTCCTCCTACCCCTCCCTCTCCAGTCCAAAGAGCAGTCAGGGTTCCCTGCCCT
>LOEQ01006587.1:19134-41183 GCA_001685075.1 Bramus lutescens | reverse complement strand
TGTGTGTGTGTGTGTGTGCATTTACTTACATATGTATGTCTATAATAAAATAAAGTACAATGTTTCCCTGTTTTTTTTCAAACTCCCTTAGTGTTATAGCTTCCTCCCTTAACCCACTCCATCTCCATTACCTATGCTTCCATCAGTGCTACTATTCATTTTTTTCCTTTTATAGTATCTGTATCCTACTATCCCCTCTGGAGCCCTGTTCACTCAGTGCACACCATGATCCATGTTTGCTTGCCTATTTTTCTAATTTTATTTAGAGACAAAATTCACATAAAATTTTCTAGTTCTAGGCACTCTTTCAGAAATTCTTAATCAAATGTCTTTTTTAAACAAAAATTCAAACATTTTATTATTTAATAAGTATAATTAAACATATTTACATGTGTAATCTTCACTGCTATCTAAATTAAAAAGTATTTTATTTTAATTAACAGAAAATTGTACAAATTTATGTGATATGGTATATTTCAGAACATGAATATAATGTATGATAATCAAATAAGGATAACCAGCATATTCAATACTTCAAACATTTATCATTGCTTTCTGTTGAGAACATTCAATATCATCTTTTCTTGTTATTTATAAATATATTTTATTATTAAACTATACTACAGCATTATAAATCAATCTTTGTTTTTATCAATGGCTAAAGAAATCCTGTATCTGTGAGATTCTATGTCATATTTCTTCCATCTTGTCATACTAAAAGTAAATAAATCTGCAACTTTTTGGTATGAATTTATATATTCTAGGCATGTAACTAATGTAGAGCCAAAAACTACAGGCTTTTTGAAGCAGATTTATATTTAGGTTTTCAATCGTATTTTCTTATAAATTAAAGTTATTATTATCTAATATTCCCTCCAAACCAGGTTTAAATTCACCTGTTTCTCTTCTGTTCTTTATTTGTACTTGAACAGAATTTTTTCAATATAACATGTATCTGTTTATCTGGCTTCCTCCCTGTAGATTATAGGTTTCCTTAAAGGTATAATCTCTTTTTAAAATTAATCGTTTTATTTTCTGAGTTTATTCTAAACTTATATCATTTCCTCTTTTCTTTTTTTCACTCCAAACCTTCCCATATGCCTCTCCCTACTTTCTTTCAAAATCATGGCCTCTTTTTTATATTTTATTGTTTCTTACTTCGTACATAAGTGGGTGTGAGCATGCACAGACATTTCTGAATGTGATAAATATAACATGCTGAGTCCGTATAATATTACTGGTATGTATGCTTTCAGGGCTGACCATTGGATAACCAACAGGTATGCTTTTCCCAGAGAAGTTAATTTTTCAACATTCCTTGGATGACTTTAGTTGATTACTTCTGTAGCCTCCTGGGCTTCTCCCACCTACTTTGACATGCCTGTTGTCCTTGTTAATCAAATGTCTTTAGGGTTAAGTTCAAACATTCCAAAGAACAAGCATTTATTCCTTTCTTTCTTTCTTTATTTTTACTCCTGTGTCCTTGATACTAATGGTGTTATTAACTTATTCTTCATAAGGACCCAGGAACAGTATATTCATCTAGAAGGAGACAAACAGACAAGCTACTTCCATTAACAATGTACAAAATTGTTGTTTTATAATGTGCTAATGAAAATATGAAAACAGTAGTGAGTAATAACTTTGTTCATTTCTAAGAACAAAACTTATGAAATATCAGAAATTACTGTGTGTCTTCACATAAGAGCATGAAAGAAGAAGAGAAATAGTAATATGGAAGGAACCCATAGTATATTATTTATTAGTCTGGCATAGACAATGTGTGATACATATTTCAAAGAGTAAAACTACAAAATTCTTCAGGGTTTCCATAACTGACTTTTATTTCTCGATATTTCTACAAGTTATTCCTCTTACTGATTCAAAATTAGTGATTGAACGTTGATTGCTTGATGTGAATCTGATAGCTGATTGTGATGTATATCTGCTTCATCTGATGACAAGCAAGGGACTAGGAAAAGAGCGTTGTCCAGCATGGCCTTATTCACATGACAGGCAGTTGGTCCTGGCAGCCCACTGAGAGCTCAGCTGGGACTCTTGGCCATCAGCTTCAGTTTGTTTGCTGTTGCTCTTCTCCACATGGCTGCTTTGGCTTCCTTACAGCTTGGTGGTCAGATTCCCTGATTACAAAGGAAGACATAACAATGCTCAAGCACTTGTCAGGCTTTCTATGTCATACTTTCTCTGTTCCACTAGCCAAAGTCAGATAGATACATGGCCCAGGCCAGAATCCAGATAAGAAGAAATACCACAAAGACATGAATCTGGGTGGGTATGTTTAATCAGAAGATTCCAAATAAAATTCCCCACTAGCTTTGTTTAGGTTTCTTCATCAAGTAAAAAGGCAGAAAATGGTACTATATAAAATGGAATAATTTAAATATAAAATATTTAAGTTTAGAGCTGTGTTTTTCACAGAAATAAGTATTAGCTATTATTAATATTTCAATAGAAATACAGAGTTCTAAGTAAATAACATACTTTGCCGGACTGTGTCGATATCATAAAGCATCACTTTAGTTTTTTTTTCTTTTTCTTTATAACTGTGGCTTTGATACATTCACTGCCATTTACTTATTCTTCATAAGCACTCAGAGATATTATATTAATAGTGAAGGAGAAAAACTGGATTTCCAAGTAAAATCCATACTGCTACCTTAATCTGCATTCTTCTGAAGCCCTTCTGATATATTATTTTTATTAATGTTAATTTTGTCATAGAAACATCAACTCAGTATTTTTCAGTACTCAGTTGATTATCCTGAAATATGGGATCTGGGAAATGATGTGGATTCAGCTAGGGCATTAGTTCCATGATGATTTCTCTTCTAATTCACACACTTCAAGCTCCTCTACAATATACTTCTGGGATCCTATCCAAATGATACAAACCATATTCCCCTATTTGTTCTATGTTTCTCGTGGCTTCTCCTTCCCCAACCCCCAATCTGCTGCTACCCTTTTGTCTTCCACCACAAGTCTATGATTTTTCATTTCAAAACTTCACATCAAACTTGCTTTGCACCTCCAAATAAGATTTATTTTTGTCCATTGTTATAGTTAACCCCCAGGCCATATTTGTCTTATCACCATTGTTTTATATTTCATGCTTATGAAATGTTTAATTTGTATCATTATTTTATTTCATCATTATTCCTTTGTTCCTTTATTCCTTTATATATCTATATTATACCTGTACCGGAATGTCCAAGGAAAATTGAATTCAATCTTATTGAGAAAGGATAAGTTCCTAGGAGAATTAGAGAATGTGTGTTAAGAAGTTTTAGCTAACATTAATTGATAGCTTATTGTATATTGAAGACTATTATAAGTATATTTAATTATTAAAAGGAAAATAACCAAGACTCCAACACAAAAGTCCAAAATAAAATTTTAAATTTTGGCTGAGTTGAAAAGGAAGAATGTAGACATAATAAATAAGATATTACTTAATAAAAACTTTTAATTAATTACTGATATAATGGTCAGTATAGTAGTTTGGATGGAACAGAAAATGACCTACATCTGTATCTTTTGGGAAAGACAGAAATTCCATTATAATTTATGAGCCTTTGAGTGGACACCCCTGGATGAAACTCCCAGGCAAATGCCACCATCTGCGCTATTTCATTCCATTTGCCAACGGAGGCACAGCAGGTACTATTAGATTAACCTTTTCCCTCATCAGCATCCTCACACATGGCTTGGATTTTCAAAAGCTCTAAATCCAAAAGTGCAAATTTAAAGATCATTTTCTTCTGGAAAAAAATGAAGTTTTACTGATTCATATGAATTTTTATTATGATGTTAATGTATGGCTTATAGTCAGAGAAGAGAAATGACAAAGAGATACTATTTTGTTAACACTAACCAAGAGACTTCATGGCGTCAATAAGATAAAGTAGGTTATTTTAAAGAGCATACGTTTTCGCATTTCACATATAACATAATTCTAAATGCTGTGCTTTTCTAAAAGAAATATTATTAGAATCGTAAAAAAATATTATTTAATGTTTCTTTCCTTTTTTTGGGGGGGAAGGGTGGATAATTCTACTTTGCTATTTTTGCCTGTCATCTTCATTGTGTATCTTACGGTGCAGAACATTCCTAAAGCAATTTTAAAGCCCACATCTGAAAACTTATTTTCTCAGACCTCTCTTTAGGTGCTCTCCTTCCCAACACATTTTGGAAAGATTCCTTATAAACTCATTGGCCTGAATTGAGTCACATGCTCATTCTTGACTAAAATCAGACTATGATCTTATAACCTAAAATGAAAAAAGCTCAATTTCTAAAACACTGTGCAGGTAGCAAGAAAAAAAATTCTCCCAAAAGAAAAGAGAGAGCAATATATAGAGAGATTATTGATGCATAAAAGGCAGAAAAAATAAGAAACATAAACCTACTCATGTCCAAAACATCATATGGATATGAACTTTTAGCCAATCAGTCAAACTTAATAGTGACTTATCATACAATGGTAGAGCATTCCAAATGTAGATAACCCTCTGAGGAGTGAATAGGGATAGAGCAGGAGATAAAGGTGGGAGAAGGAGAGGGAGGGAGAACTGGGGTTGCTTTGTAAAATGAAAAGAAATTATTTTAATGAAAAAAATACGAAAAAATGTAGGTAAGTTGTTGAGATCATTTAATCACAAACTCTATTAAATATTGTGCTATTGATGCTAGTTCATATATCCATGGCACTCAACAATTTCATTTATAGTGTTTCAATTACACCTCCAAGTACTTGCTTCTCTTTCCTGAGGGCTTTGCCTGTTCCCGAGGCACAGCAAAAATGCATGGGGAACATTGTTTTTATTTTTTGATAACAGAATTTGGTATGTAAATAACCTAGTCTCCTTATTCACAAGGTTTGATTACTCTAATATTTTCTGCCTGCATTATCTCCCAAATTTCCCAGGCATTAATCATTTGTCCATAATGATAACTCACTGAATAATGTAAAATATTTTAAAGTTGTGCTTTTATTGACTGCATATATATCTATTTAGCACAGGCTTACAGTGCATGTGGAGGACAGAAAAGAGTGATGGATTTCCTGGAACTGGGGTTATAGAATACTGGTAACCTCTATGTGGGTGCTGGGAACTGACCCCGTGTCGTCTGTAAGAGCAAAAATCTGTACCACTGAGCCCTCACCAGGCCCTAGATAAAATAATATTTATTGACTCTCTTGCATATTTTACTTCTCTGCAATTTATTGATGTATCCTAGGACCATATATCAAAACTCCATGAGTTCAAATTCTTGTTCTGGTGAGACCTTGTCCAGGACATTTTCCTTTTAACAAGTTCTTTTAAAGTGACTATGGATATAAGTAAAAGCATAATTCAGTTTTACTGTTTTTCAATTTTACATGATGGAAAGATGAAAGAATATTGACTCGGTTTTCTTCCCTGACCTTGCTTGTTTCTAATCTTTTCATTTTTGATTTTGGAAAGAAAATATTGCCACAACCAGTATTGAAAATGCAATTTAGAATAAATAGCCTATTTTATAAGATCTAAGGCTAAGATAAGAGCTTGACACTGAGATTATAAGCAAAATTACATGTGAACATAGAATAGGGAATGATATGAGAAGGGAGAAATTAGGTTTCCTAGACAATAAAGCACCATAGTAAGTGGATAGAAATGAATCTTGTGCATAGAGATTAGACAACTGTCATTGGACATGTACTGCTCTGGAATTTCATGGTAATGTTTTACTGAATTTAAATGAGGTATTTATTCAATATCATCTCTCTGTCAGAATAATTATAGGGCATTCACTTTGTTTAAAGGCAGTTCAAAAATCACAGGAGTCACAGATTTGCACGTAGTCATCAAGGGGTGTTTTTTTCTGACAATATTAGAGAATACTTTTCCTTTTAAAAATCTTTCAAATGGAGAAAATTTATCAGCATCAATCTTACATGGAAGTATATAATTTCAGAATCTGATAGAAAAAACTAATCAGGAAAAAATAACATTTCAGTAAATTCTTAGAATATCATGCATAAGACCTTGCGTGGGATTCCACTGACATTTTACAAAACTGAGTTTAGACTCTAAAAAATTAATTTAGTTTCAGAAATTGAGACCTTTATGAATCATTTTAAAACTGATTTCTCATGTTTTCATGCACTAAAAGTGTCAAAAATGGAAAGGATATAGAACTCTTATTTATCACTTCTAAATTTCCAATTCCTCATTTCTATTCCATATGACAGCACACTTTACCTCATTTTCTTTATTGTAATTTATTATTTACCTCATCCACAGTGCCTAACTCATCCTATCAAAATGTCCCTCCTTTGCTCTTTTTTATATCTTCTCCTTCATTTTTATTCTCACTGCCCCTGTAATTATATTCTTTTTCGTGTTATTATCCTCTGCATTTTTTACTACCAATTATGTCCTTGTTAAGGTTAACAAGGTAGGAACTTTCCCACTTACAATCTTCCATATGATTTATCTTTACTATATACTTAATAAGCGGTTAAAATCAATGATGAATTTTCTTTTACCTCAAAGAGTGATTCTCAGGCTGGCAGGATTGCTTAGTTATTAAAGGCAGTTGCCTATCAAGCCTGATGACGTAAATAATCACTGGTATCCACATGGTAGTGAGAAACCACACCACTCCTATGAATTGCCCCTGACCTCTACTGATACCCTGTGGCAAGCATGTGACCCTTGAATTAAAATAAATGTAATTAAAATGTTTAATCGTTTTGTAATTCTCAAACATTATTTACTTAAAAGCAGGTTTACCAGATATTGTAATTAATGTCTGTGTGCAGTAGCGGAGACTTAGTATTCCATTGGAAATAGCAGTAACACAAAGATAAATAGATTTCTTCAAGTACAATATGGTGAAATATGACAAGAGGAACAAATAATATTATTCATCTTTATTATTGTTCTACTTCAAATTTTGGAGTATTTTGAAGAAATGACTCATAATAAAGCATTGTTTGTTAACTTTGTCTAAACAAATACTTGATCTGTTTCTTCAGACATTGAAAATTTTAAGAACACAATCATTATCTATTAACTCACTCATAAGTAATCTGTTTGCATATTACAGTTTTTGTTAAAAAGTACCCTCACCATCAATTTATGTTATCACACTTTATTATCAAAATATTGTAATATTATCTACTAATTGTCTATTGTTTTTAATAAATTAGCCAGAAATAGTATATAATCACTGTATGTATCACTGGAGAGATGTTTCAGTGGTTAAAAGCCCTTGTTGCACTTCTAGAAGACCCATATTGGATTCCCATCATCTACATAGTGGTTCACAGTAAATAATAACCCCAGTTCTAGGGAATCAGACACACTTTTTGGCCTCATTGCACACAAGACATATATGTGTCAAACAGACACACAGGCAAGCAAAACGCCCATATACATAAAACTCAAAATTAAAATATATGTGTGAGGGTGTGAATTTCAAGAAACGTGTATATCAGGAGTTGTAGATAAAAATTTTCATGTCAGACTCTCTCTAAAGTTTGTGTTCAATGTAATAGTCAGAGTTAAGATCTCATTTGAAAGCTTAACTGATGAATGAACTGCTTCCAAACTCACACAGCTGTTGGCTAGATTGAATTTCAATGGAGTTGATTAACTGAAATCCTCAATTTCTTTTGGCTGAAAGCTATCTTCAGTTCCTTGTCGTACATGACTTTCTGATTTAGCAGTTTGTCTCAGCTAAGCTAGAGATAGATAGAGGTCCCTGGCAAATCAAAACTGAGAGCCTTAGGTATTCTAAATATACAAGTTGCATGTCATCATCTTTGACATATTGTATTTATTAGAATTAAGTTGCAAGTCTTGGACACGTTCATTAAGGGAGGCTGTGTAAAGGAATAAGTTAGAGTAAGCAAAATGACATCATCCCGAGTTAGAATTTGCACACCACAGGTTTTCTCCCTTCCAATGGTTGTGCTTTGAACATGGAGTTCATTTTCTAGGAGTCTTGAATCATTTATTTTTATTGATACAGAACACCATCTTTAGAATTATAGACATGGTTATTATAATCATCTGAGTGCAGTAACATTGTTTTATAAGATTGAGTTTATGATTCTACATTTCAAAAATATGTGTGGAACTAGGTTTTCAAAAACCTTAATTCAGAAATGGTTTGCAATGGATTTTGCCAGCTTTGCCCTGAGAAGAGATAGTAGGGGCTGAAACCAAAGAGGCTTAAAAATATGGGTGACTCAAACTTACATAGTTTTCATACAAAATGTCTCTTGCTGACTCCAACTCAGATTTTGGTACACAGTGGTTTTCATTTTTATGAAATAAATGCCCTTTAAATTCTAGCTATTTTGTCTTGTGTACTATGGCAATTGCCTCCCAATGAAAATAAAGGACAACTTTAAGTAATTTCTATGCTTTCATTTACATTAAGAACTCAAAATAGATGATAGCAGCTAAAATGATTATTGTATTAATGAAGCACACTAGTCCATAAATGAAATTTATTATACGGAAATGTCAAAATATAACAAACATGAAAGTACAATTTTTTACATAGAATTTATTATTAAGTAGACATTTTCTTCAATAAATAGAGATTTATATTCACATGTGTATTGAGTCTTCATAGAAGTTTCATATATATTTTTAAAATAATGATGTAACAACTTTAATGAGGCATGAGACTATTTACTGATGATCCTCACATTTCCCTTTTACTCAAATAATGGCTTCAATATATTTGACATAGTTTTATAAAACTTTTTTGAGAGGAAAAAGTCAAGAGATGGGCAAGAACAATTAATACTTGTTCAAAGTTTAGCAATTTTTTGAGCAAAACCTTGGACAACATATCCAAACTTTCCTTGCTTCTGAGTAGTGTAGCTATCAGCTAACATATCAGGAATTCAACTGTGCTCAGTACAAAGGAAATTATTTCGCAGGACCGAGAATACATCATAGAAGTAGAGTACTTGACTAGCAATGCATGAGATCCTGGGTTCTCACTACAGCATGGATATAGTGAAAGGCAAGTGGGCAAGCCTTAGCATGAAAGTAATAAAATTAAATATCTGTTTATATTGTTAGAATGCCTTATTATTATTTTTTACTTATTTTTACCTTTTTTGTTTTTGAGACTGTATTTTAATTATATTTCTCTTTTCCCTTTCCTCCCTGCCATTTACCCTCCCCACTTTCCTTAAAATTGATGGTCTCATTTTTCACTATTTATTATTACATGCATATATTAATACACATATACATTTATATACATATATATTCCTAAATATAACTTTTTACCATTACAGTGTTGCTTGTAAATATGTTTTCAGCTATGTAACAGTTGCATGTGTGGCTCACATTATATTTCCATTAGTTGGAATTATTCTAGTTAAATTTTGGCATCAATGTTGTTGAGATAAGTAACATATTTTTTCTCTGTGAAGAAGAAATTAAATTAATATTACCATATATAATGGTCCCTGAATAAATTATAATTTATTCTATTTTGTTTGAATAAGGTTTTGTTGTAAATCTCTGCCTTATTTAACCAACCAACAAATCAAACGAAAATTCCGACAGCACAAATATCCATTATTTACTCCATACATCATTGAGAAAATGGAGGACATGAATAAGGATTGTAATTCTGGAATTCCTTTTAGGGTTCTAAACAAGATGGTCAACAAATTATTGTTGAATACTTATGGTTTAAATATTATGTATATTTTCAGTGGCATATTGACTAATATCAAAATCTAAATGTGAAATAATTTTAGTCACATAGCCAGCAAAGTAATGTACCCTTACATTGCCATCTATGTCCTGATCTTATTGATCCAAACATCAATAGCAATGGCTTCATCATGATCTTCTAAACATCTTTTGAACTTCACAGCTTAAAATTCATTAAGAATTTTGCCCAATATTTCTCTTATATTCTCTTATTTGAGCCTCATAATAGTCATCAAAGTGGTTATTGTTTCTTTGTTCAAAAGAAACCACAAGTTCGGCAGTGTTGAGTAACCTTGCTTAAGGTAAGCATGCTGCTAAGTGACAGCACTGGTCACTTTCTCACTGAACTGTGCATAGCAAAAGGAACCGAAAGAATCAAACTTAGAGGACAAAAGTTGAGGTCACAGTAATGAAAATTGTCATAATAAATCAGTAGATTAGTGATGTAAAACATTCTTTAAAAACACTACTAAAACATTACTAAAAACATTTGTCCAATGCATAATAATAGCTTAAATGTATATTTAAACAATAATCCAATGTATGTGTTCTGTATTTCAAGAATATCTTTTTTTCATGTTGTATAATTGAAGTGTATACTCTGAGAGAGGTAGCTTTAAATATTTTTAACATTGTATCTACACCATAAAGTTAAGCTTACATGTCTATGACATCACTATGGTACCATGACCAAATTTGGGGTCCATATTTGCCTGAAATGCAGCAATGTATTTTATGACTGTTTGTAATTTTCATTTGTTATTATGTAAATACATAAATAAGCCAAAATACAATAAGGTCGTGGATATCTAAATGCTTAAATTTAGGGGAATATTTTTGAACATTATTAGCATAATAAAAAACATATCTAAATTATACACTTATATTACTGATGTTTATTGGAGAACGGATCATAGGAAAGCATTGTAAAGAAAGAAATAATACAATTTATAGGGAGACAGAAGACAGAGTAATAAACAAGCCTTATAGTCCATCAAATACAGTTATATATAATTGGCTTGTGACAAGTTATGTGAAAAGATAAAACTGCAACAGAACATAGCATTATACAATATGCCTAAGGTTATATATTTTATTAAAATATAGTACCGTACACCAGAGTGAAAATTGATTTGTAACACAGTGATAAAGGAGGTCTTACATAGGCACTATTCCACTCTGAAGTGAGATTTTAAACAATCAAGAGAAGAGGAAAAATTACAAGAAGAA
Source organism: Bramus lutescens (assembly GCA_001685075.1). NCBI lineage: Eukaryota > Metazoa > Chordata > Mammalia > Rodentia > Cricetidae > Bramus > Bramus lutescens. The sequence continues at coordinate 30,192 of LOEQ01006587.1, read as the reverse complement.
AGATTGTAAATAAAATATTTTTCTAGGATTGTTTTAAAACCATGTCAAGTAGTTGTTCAAACATGGAAAGGTATGTTTGGACAGGAGATTTTAAAATCTTTAACTATTGAGTAAAGGAATCTTGGAACTGTATCTTCTGAGTGCAGTGGAAAAAAAAAAACTTTGAGGTCCCAGATTCTTGCCTGCACCTGCAGAGGAGAGGTTGTGGGGTAAAGGAAACACTCCTGCATTGCCGGTGGAAGTGCAATCTGGTACAGCCCCTTTGGATATCAGTATGGCGATTTCTCAGAAAATTAGGAAACAACCTTCCTCAAGACACAGCAATACCACTTTTGGGTATATATCCAAAAGATGCTCAATCGTACTACAAGGATATGTGCTCAACTGTGTTCATAGCAACACTGATTGTCATACCCAGAACCTAGAAACAACCTAAATGCCCCTCAATTGAAGAATGGATAAGAAAAATGTGGTATATTTACACAATAGAGTACTACACAGCAGAAAAAAAATAGCATCATCTTGAAATTTGCAGGCAGACGAATGGAACTAGAAAACATAATATTGAATGAAGTAACTCAGACCTAGAGAGTCAATTATCATAAGTGGTTTTCAAACATAAAGCAAAGAAAGCCAGCCTACAATTCACATCCCCAGAGGGCCTAGACAACAACGAGAACACTAAGAGAGATGTACATGGATCTAATCTCCATGGGAAATAGAAAAAGACAAGATCTCTTGAGAAAATTGGGAGCATGGGGACCGTGGAAGAGGGTTGAAGGGGAGGGGAGCAGAGAAAACTGTATAGCTCAACAAAATCAATAAAAAATAAGTAATTAAAAAAACCAGAACTCTGTCCCGTTAAAACAATACATTCAACTACTTCTATCACAGGTCCATCAAAGGTAGTTAAGCGGTATCTAATGTTCCTCATTTCATGGTTTTTGTTTATCTTGTAATGCTGGAAATGGGATGCAGGACCTCACACATGCTAGACAAGTGGTCTACCACTAGGTTGTACTCAGCTACATTCCCAGCCTACCAGTAAGTATTTTCTAAAAGAAGGGTTAAGTTCTGCCAAGCACATTCTATGTCTTCCTGGAGGAACACACTAGAACTTTTATACAAGAATATATTATTTAATCTTTTCCTTTCATTCTCAAAATGACAAACACGGTCCTGTTAATTTAAACTGAAGGGAAAGACTCACTTTCAAGTGCTGAGTTTTATATGAGAAAACCAGTTAAAGAGTCTTCTTTTTTTTCCTTTTCTTTTTTTCTAACAGCCCATGTGACAATGGCCTAAACAAGCCCTCTGCTAAAGGGGAATGTAAATTGACAGGGTAGACTTTATTGCTAATACAATGAAAGATTTTATAATAAATAGACTCTGAAATAAGTGTGACACAGGATGAAGAAAGCTACAAAGTAGATACCATGAAAATATTGGGCTCTAGTTTACAAAAGAATACAGAAGTTATCGTGTGCCACAGAGTTCAGACGGCTTGTAAGTGGTGAAGCGATCAAGGCCTTCCAAGCCTTAATTTATTTGCTTTAGTAAACCACACTTGACTTCAGTTTTAGACTTCGTAAATTTCATAAGGAACCCAACTGAAATTAGGGGTGAAATGTTAACATAGCGGCAGTTTAATATTCTTACTACTAATGTACATTGTATTCTGTATGGACTGTAACAGCAGAGATATTACCGTTGCTGGAACCTAGATATCTTTTCCCCAATCTTAGCTGTATAATGTGATTTTGCTGTTAATACTGGTGCAGATGTACTTAATGAGGTTTGCTGCTGTGGGACTTGGATATACATATTAAAACAAAAGCCCTGCCCACTTGATTCCACTTTGTGATCTGCTTATGAATGTTTCGGTTAAGAAGTTAAGACTTTGCTTTACAAAATGTTTATTGTCATATTTCAAATTCATTAAAATTACTCGGTAAGACTTCTGGCTTTCTAATGCCCGAGATAACAAAATAAATCAAGATCACAGGAAAGAACCCTACTATATATACTTCATTTTGATTTTGTTACTCTGATTTTATGACATAGATGTTCATCACTTGGTTGGGATGGACTTGACTTTATTTCAATTTTATGGATAAGATCTCTCCCTCCAAAAATCAATAGCATCCTGCTGACTTTCGTTATTCTAATACAAAGGCATGTAAAATGAATATGGCCAAAAGAGAGTTTAAAAAGTGGCTCTGTTTTTGAAAAGACGAGCTTGTCAATTGAAGCAGAAAATTATATTCAGTTCCCTTGGTTTATGCAGTGCTTTCGTCTTCTCCTACCAATTTAGAAATGTATTCTTATAGAACTGAGATTATTATTATAAACCCTGAGCTAAGCAGCTAAAATACTGTGTCAATGCCAAGGTCATATCTGAATAGTTTAGAACCATATGTTGTAAAAAAATATAAATTCATGAATGAACACAGCATAGTGTTCTGACTTAGTCCCACTTCCTGATTTTTATTTCTTACCTAATAGTATCTTTATTTTTACTTTACCTTTAACGGTGTTTCATACATATTCATTGCCTGAAAGAAATTAAGCAGACATTATTCTAAAGTCAATATTGAGTCTGCTAATGAAAATGGTTAAGTTAATTAACTAAATGGCAACCCTAACTGAACTTTTTCAAAGCTATTTCCCCTCATGATGAGCTTTCCTGGAGAAATGATGCATAAAAATTAAACTCTTGTTATTCTCTATTGTTTTATATCAGCTTCTGAATTGTTACTTTACATATATTGTCTGATGAATAACTATGACAATTAAATGACATCAGATAAAAATGTACAAATCTGAAATATTTAGGTTGTTTAAAGTGTTCTTTATGCAATAAAACTCTTAAATATTCTCTCAGAGATTCAGTAAAATATTTTCAAATGTTATATGTAAAGCACAAATGAACTAGTAATTTTTGTTTAAAAAGTAGTGTTGAATCACAAATAAACATAACTAAATATTAAGGACAATAAACAAGGCCAGTGAGACATTTCAGTTGGCCAAACCATTTTCTCTTCAAGCCTGGCAACCTGAGCTCGTGGTAGAAGGAGAGAGCAAATTCTGAAGGTTGTCTCCTGACCTCCAGATATGCACCAATGCAAGCACTGGCACAAACATGCACACACTAATAAATGAAAAAAAATAAATTCAAAACACACATATACCAGCCTGGTTACTTTAGGTTATGGAATAAAACAGGTTTCCATATTCAACCACTGTAAAGGATAAGCAGAAATACACCCATCATTAACAGTCTTATTTTTGTCAGAGAGTATATGCTCAAAAGTAAGTAAGAACATGCATGATGATTTACAGGAAGAAAGGGAAAGGTGACAAATGAAGAATTATTTGAATATTGTCAAAAGGCAAATGTATCATTAAAAATGATTAAATTAGAATGTTCTTAACAGTTAAGAATTTCCAAAACGCTATGATGAATATTGTACTATCAAATACTTCTTTGTGTCTTTCAATTTCTGATTTCATTTTCTTTTAGCAGCCCTTTATATGTGATAATCAAAAGATAATTTGGTATCCTAGCATGGTTAATTGAATTTTGACTATTAATACTATTATTCCATAAAAGGTCATTTTAATATTCACAATTAATTATTGGCTTTGCCATAGAAATTGTTAATATTTTGTTGGATTTTAAAAGATCCTATCAAATTTTATTCATTTATAAATGAAAACATGAGATTTTAAATAATCCTCCCCAATGCCTTAGAAATATTTCCAGTCATCCACTATTAAACTGTGCTTCTAGGAAACACTAAGACCTTGATTAAGAATAATAGGTAGAGTGGAACCAAATCAAGGGTTGTCTATCTTTGCTCATCAGATATGAGCGACAAAGATAACGTCTGGGTTAAGTGCTTTCATGAAAAGACCATAATGCAATAAATTGAAAGCAATGATACTGCTCATGAAAAGGATACATTCAAGAAAATGTAGAAGCATCTGTGGAGAATGACCAGAGACAAAGTAGCCAGGCTGATGTAGACAATGTGGAAAGAGAATCTCCATCACTCCCAGAGATGGAAGACATGAGATCAGTTCTTGAGAAGCTGCTATAGCTGAGAACTTTGGAAATCACACTGTGCTCTGCTTGGACTGCTCTGGACAATTAATTCAAGTTCTGGGTTCACTCTAGTCTCACAGAAAACTACTTTGTTTTGATATAGAGTCTTAGGATACAGCCCTAGTTGGTCTGGAACATGCTCTATAGTCCAGGTTGGCCTCCAAATAAAAGATTAGTCTGTCTTTGCTCCTGAGTGCCAGGACTAAACAATGACATTCCTTTCCTCTGTTTGGGTTATCAAATTAAATTTACTAGTGTTTATTCAACATAATAAATGCAAAAACTCCATTAGTTGGTACACAAAGTTCTTTAATGTCACCTTCTGGTAACCACATTATTTCACAACTCAGTCATAAGTAAGTCTCTAAAGTGGTGTATTAAGGGCCAATATTATTAGAAAAGCCAGGATTGTTAAACAAAGCAATAGCGTACACAGTTTCCTGCAAAGCAATCCTAAGGACAGATTTCAGACCCTTACCGTACAAGCACTATTAAACATAGTTGTAAGAGATTAGCACGATGGAATTAGCACACTAAGTCTTCTTCTGACAAAACCATGATAGTGGGTGCTTCCTACAGCTTGGTTTGAATTTGTGTTTGAAATTTCTTTACCAGTTTTAAGAAGAAACTGATTTCATACTAACTTAGAAATTCTTTATACATTTTGTTAAAGAAATAAAATTAATAGGATTTTTCTTTTTTAATTATTCTTCTCTCATATAATACATCAAGACCACAGTCTCCCTTCCCTCTACTCTTTCCAGTCCCTCCCACACCTCTTACCCTCTCTCAATATATTGCTCCCCCATTTTCTTTCAGAAAATAGCAAACTTCCCAGGGTTATCAAATGAACATGTCATAACATGATGCAATAAGATTAGGCATAAACCCTCATATCAAGGCTGTGCAAGACCACCCAATGGGGGGAAAGAGTGCCAATATTAGATGAAAGAGAGGGACAGACCCACTCTCACTGTTAGTAGTCTCACAAAAGCACCATGCTAACAACCAAAACATATGTAGAGGACCTAGTACTGATTCATGCAGGCTAAGAGATTTTGCTTCAGTCTCTGTGATCCCCTATGAGCCCTGCATAGTTGATTCTATGGTCTATGATCTCCTGGTGCCATCAACCCATCTGGCTCCTCCACTTCTTCTGTGGGGTTCTACAATCTCGTAGAGGAGTGTCCCAAAGTAGTTATCCAATTTGGGCTCTATCTCCATATGCTGCTGTGGGTCAAGGAAGCCTCCCTGATGATGACTGGGCTAGGCACTGATATATTAATATAGCAGAATAACAGTAGGAATTATTTATTCCCTCCAAGGTCTCTGGGCTATCTTGCCTCCAGCTCCTGGACATCCAGGCAGTGTCAGGCATAGGCCCCCTCTCATGGCATCAGCCTCAAATTAAACCTGTCTTTGGTTGACCACTTCCACAAGATCTATGCCACTACTGTTGCCCCAGCATGCCTTGCAGGCAAGAAAGATTTTGTGTTGAGGGTCTCGTGGGCTGGGTTGGTGTCCCAGTCCCATCATTGTAAGCCTTTCTTGTTTACAGAAGATGTCCACTTCAAGCACCATATGCCCATTACTAGGAGCCCTAGTCTCCCGCCATTTCTCCCCCCAACTTGATCATTGCTGTTCCCATCCCCAGGTGCCCTAATCCACCCACATGATCTGTTCGATTTCACCCTCCCAGGGAGGGTCATGTGCACCACTTAGAGCCCTCCTTCTTATTCAGACTCTCTGGGTCTAAGGATTGTAGCTTGATTATCATTTACTTAATGGCTAATATCAACTTATAAGTGAGTACACACCATGTCTGCTTTTGTGGAACAGGCTTACCTCCTTGAGATAAGTTTTTTTTCTAGTTCTATCCCATTTTCCTGCAGATTGCATTACGTTATTTTTTTTAAGTAATGTGTCACTCTGTAAATGTAACATGTTTTTGTTATCCATGCTCCAGTTGAGAGACATCTTGCTTGTTTCCATTTTTTGGCTACTGTTAATAGAGCTGCTATGAACATAGTTCCAGAAGTGTCCTTGTGGTAGGATGAGGCATCCTTTGAAAATAAGCTGTGGTAAAGCTAGATGCTGAGGTAGATTGATTTCTGGTTTTCTGAGGAACCACTATATTGATTTGCATAGTTGCTCTACAAATTTGCACTCCCACCAGCAATGGAGGAGTGTTCCCTTTGCTCTACATCCTCTTCCGCATGCGCTATCACTTGTATTATGCTTAGCCATTCTGACAGGTGTAGGTTGCAATCTCAAAGTAGCTTTGATTTGCATACTCATGGTGGCTAAGGATGTTGAACATTTCTTTGAATGCTTCTTAGTCATTTGAGATTCCTCTGTTGAGAATTATATGATTATATCTATTCCCCATTTATTAGCTGGATTATATAGTTACTTGATGTCTAATATCTTGAGTTCTTTATATATTTTCGATATTAGCCCTCTGTCAGATGTGGAGTTGGTGAAAATATTGTCTCATTCGATAGGCCAAAATTTTGTCCTACTGGCCGTGTCCTTTGCATTACAGAAACTTTTCATTTTCATGAGGTCACATTTATTAATTGTTGACCTTAGTGTCTTTGCTGTTATTGGTGTCCTGTTCAGAATGCTGTCTCCTCTGCCAATGCATTCAAGGTTGTTCTGAACTTTCTCTTCTATCAAGTTCAGTGTGTCTGATTTTATATTTAGGTCTTTGATCCACTTGAGTTTGAATTTTTTACAGTGTGATATATATGGACACATTTGCATTCTTCTACATGCAGAAATCCAGTTTGTCTAGCACAATACATTGGAGATGCTTTCTTTTATACTGGTGTGTATTTCTGGCTTGATTATCAAAGATCAGATTCCTTACATATGCAAAATTTATGCCTGCATTTCCATTCGATTCCTTTCATCAACATGTCTATTTTTATGGCAATACCATGTAGTTTTTATTGCTATGGCTCTGTAGTACAGGGATGGTGAGACTTCCAGAAGTTTTTTTTTTTTTGAGTCAGACTTGTTTTAGCTGTTTTTTTTTCTACATGAAATTGAGAAGTGTCCTTTCAAGGTCCATAAAAAATTGTGTTGAAATTTTTATGGGGATTGCATTGAATCTATAGATTGATTTTGGTAGGATAGCCGTTCTTAATTTGTTAGTCTACTGGTCCATGAATATGGAAGAGCTTTCCATCTTCTGATACCGTCTTCAATTTCTTTCTTCAAAGAGTTGAAATTTTTGTCATACTAATCTTTCACTTTCTTGTATAGAGGATACCCCAAGATATTTTAAATTCATTGTGGCACTTGTGAATGGTTAGTTCTCTGATTTCTTTCTTGGTCAATTTGTTATTCATATATAAAAAGGATACTTTTTTATAATTAATCTTGTATGTAGCCACTTTACTATAAAGTGTTTATCAGCTGTAGGAGTTCTCTGGTAACAATTTTGGGGTCTTTATGTATACTATTTTATCATTTTCAAATAATGATGGATACTCTAAATTCTTTGCTTTTTGACTTGTATCTTTTTGAGCTCCTAGGGTTGTTTTGCTGTTCGAGCTAGACCTTCAAATATAAGATTGACTAAATATGGAGAGAATGGACAGTCTTTTCTTGTTTTTGATTTTAGTAAAATTACTCTGAGTTTCCCTCTATTTAATTTGGTGTTGTCTATAGGCTTGCTGGAAATTGCCTTTATTATATTCAGATATGTCCCTTGTATCCCTAATCTCTCCATGACTTATATCATGAAAGGGTGTTTGATTTCATCAATGATTGTTCTTGGTCTCTAATGGAATAATCAGGTACATCTTAGAATTTCTGGTGCTGTGAAGAGATACTATGATCATGTCAACCATTATAAAGGAAAACATTTAACTGTGGTGGCTATCTTACAATTTAGAGGTTTACTCCATTATCATCATGATGGGAGATGGAGGCATGCAGGAAAACATGGTGCCAGAGAAGTAGCTGAGAATCCTGCAGACAACAGGACATGAGGTTGAATCTTAAAAATATATGAAACCTCAAAGCCCACCTCCACAGTGGCACATGTCCTCCAACAAGATCACACTAACTCGAAAAAGATCCCATCTCCTAATAGTGCCCTTCCCTATGAGATTATAAGGGGCAATTACATTAAAACAACCACATGTTTTTTTTTCTTTTAGTTTTCATATATGGTGGGTTATACTTACTGATTTTCATATGTTGAACCATCTCTGGGATGAAGCCTACTTGATCACAATGAATGAACTTTCTAATGTGTTCAGTGTATGAGTATTTTATTAAGTACTTTTGTATCTATGTTTATCAGGGAAATAGATCTATAATTTTCTTTCTTTGTTCAATTGTTGTGTGACTGTGGCCTCATAAAATGAATTGGCAGTGTTACTTCTTTTTCTATTTTGTGGAATAATGTGAGACTCTTATTAGAAAGTACAGTATAAATTTTCACTAAAACAATTTTGCCTTGAGCTAATTTTTTGTTGTTGTTGGGATACTTTTAATGACCACTTCTATTTCCTTAGATTTTATAGTTTCATTTAAATTTGTCAACTGATCTCTATTTAACTTTTGTAAGCTATATCTATTGATAAAAATATGTATTTCTTTTTTTAGATTTTCTTATTTTTTAAAATATAACCTAATGAATTTTTGAATTTCCTAGGTAGCTGTTGTTATTTCCCCCTTTTCATTTCTGATTTTGTTAATTTGAATATTCTCTCTGTTTTTGAATAAGTTTGAATAATGGTTTGCCTATCTTGCCAATTGTATCAAAGAATTATTTTTTGTTTCATTGATTCATTGTGTTGTATTCTTTTTCTAATTTATTGATTTAAGCTACGAATTTAAATATTTCCTGTTGTCTACTAATCTTCAGTGTCATTGCTTCATTTTGTTCTAGAACTTTTAGGTGTGCTATTAACTTGCTACTGCACAATCTCTCCCAATTTTTAATGTAGACACTTAGTGCTATAAACTTTCTTCTCAGCACTACTTTTACTGTGTCCCATAAATTTTGGTATGCTTTGTATTAATTTTCATTGAATTCTAAAATGTCTTTAATTTCTTTCTTTTTTCCTGTCTTGATACATTTTTTTCAGTCAGTAGAGAGTTGTTCAGTGTACATGAAATTGTAGGATATCTGTTGCTTCAGGTTTTATTGAAATGACACATATTAAACCTACAGAACAAGTAAAAATTATTAAAAGCAGTAAGGTAAAGATGTCAAGAAACATATAAAGGACGTGTGTGTGTGTGTGTGTGTGTGTGTGTGTGCGTGTGTGTGTTAAGACTTCCTTGGTGACCGTGTGTGTAGTCAATTTTGGGGAAAGTTCTGTGAAGTGTTGAGAAGAAGGTATATTCTTTTGTGTTTGTGTGAAACATTCTGTAGTTATCTGCTAGGTCCATTTGGTTTATTATGTCTCTGTCTCTTAGCTCCAGTGTTTCTCTCTTTAGTTTTTGCCTGGATGACCTCTCCATCAGTCTCCAACTTATCAATGTGTGAGGGTGAATGTATGATTTAAGCTTTGCTAATCTTTATTTTACACACATGGTTGCCCATATGTTTGGTGGATAGATGATGACAATTGAAAGATCATCTTGGTGAATTTTTTCTTCGATAAGTATGTTGTGTCATTTTCAGTTTTAAAACTAATTTTGGTTTGAATCCTATTTTGCTAGATATTAGAATGGCTACACCAACTTGTTTCGTAGGTCCACTTTCATGGAATATTTTTTGCTGTTTACTCTAAGGTAATGACTATTTTTGATGTTGAGTTAGTTTTCTTGTATGTGTCAGAAGAATGAATCTTGTTTTCACCTACATTCTGATAGTCTGTGTCTGTTTATTGGAGAATTGAGTGTACTGTTATTGACAGATATCAGTTACAATTGATTGTTAATTCCTGGGTTTTTTGTTTTTGTTTTTTAGATGGTGGTGGTACTTGTGGTGGTGGTATATGTGTTTGTGCCTATATATGCTTCCATTCTTTTGGTTTTCCTGGTGTGAGATTATTTCATTTGTTTTCTTGGGTGTAGGTAACGTCCTTAACTCAGAGTTTTCCTTCTAGGACCTTTTGTGGGACTGTAATTGTAAATAAATTTTGCTTAAATTTGGTTTATCATGAATATCTTGTTTTATCCATTTGTGATAATTGAAAGTTTTTCTGGATATAATGATGTGAGCTGGAATCTGGGGTTGCATAGAAAATGCAGCACATCTCTCAAGACCTTTCTTGTTTTTAGAATCTCAATTGAGAAGACAGTTGAAATTCTAATAGGTCTGATTTTATATGTTACTTGACATCTTTACCTTACTGCTTTGAATAATCTTTACTTGTTCTGTAGGTTTAATGTTTTGATTATTATGTGGTGGTTGGGTCTTTCTTTTCTGTTGCAATTTACTTTGTTTTCTATATGCTTCTTGTACCTTTATAGGCATTTCCTTCTTTGGGATTGGATTTTTTCTATATTATTGTTAAAAAACATTTTCTGGATTTTTGAGCCATAATTCTTCCCCTCTTTTTCCTATTATTCTTAGATTTGGGTCTTTTCATAGTGTCCCAGATTTCCTGGATGTTTTGTGTTGGAATATCTAGGATTAACATTTTTTGAGCAATGTATCTATTTTTATATATTATCTTCAACACCTGAGATTCTCTCTTCCACCCCTCATATTCTGTGCTATTGGTGATGCCTGCCTCTGTAGTTCTTATTCACTTACCTAGATTTTTTTCATCTCCAGGGTTCCTCCATTTGTGTTTTATTTTTTTTTGTTCCTGTTTCTATTTTCAAGTCTTAAACAGTTCTATTATTTACTTCAGTTATCTTTTGTTTTCTTTCTTTAAGGGATTTTTTTCATATTATTCAATTATTCATTTGTCTACTTGATTTCTTTTTTAAAATATTTATTTATTATGTATACAATATTCTGTCTGCATGTA
>LOEQ01006587.1:0-16900 GCA_001685075.1 Bramus lutescens | reverse complement strand
GTGTGTGCGTGTGTGTGTGTGTGTGTGTGTGTGTGTATAGAGGTAAAAGGACAACCTCAAAACCTCAGCTGTCAATACCGGCTTTCTACTTTGAGACATGGCATCTTATTGTACACCCCAGTACATATAAATGATGCTTGTTGTTCCACAGGCTTTAAGAGACCTTTCTGTCTCTGTCACTCTTGTCACTGTAGGAGTGTAAGATTTGCGATACCACTTTTTGCCTTAAATGATTTTGAAGGGCCTAAACTCATGTGATCATGCTTGTGCAGCAGGTTATTTATCTATTGAGCCAATCCCCCAGGCTTATTCTGTTTTCTAATTTCTAGAAATATAAGTACAATGGGGAAGTTAAACTTAAAGTTTTGTTTAGTTTTAACTAAATTTGAAGTCATGTTTAGATGATGTAATTTTTAAGTAGAACTGTTGAATTTGATGACGTATCATCTATGCACACTTCCCTTCCTATTGCCATTTCATACTGTTTTATATAAAGGTAAGACTAGTTACAACTTTTCTCATTTTTAAAGATAATTTTAATTAACTCCTCAAGGAGAAGTTGGATATTTGATTGTAATAATTGATCGTCCTTGTTTTAGGTAAAAGTAAAAAGACTATAGTTTCATTTTCTTTGAGCTTTAATAAATACATTAAGTTAACTAAGGAAACAATAAAAAACAATATTTCCCAAGAAATCCATGGATCATTTTTCTGCATCACCTACGCTATAATGTTGGAGGGTCTTTTTTTTATAAAAGTAAGATTTCTAATGGGAAAGTACAAGCATGGCTTGGGAAGGAGAAAGACAAGTCCGGGGTTAATTTTTAAGAAGACATTCCATGGAGTGTGTATTTGCCATATAAAATTACATTTTAACTTCTTTATGCATTTTATTGTCCCTAGAGTTTAAACAGTATGTGCTCAAAATCACTCTGTGCAGTAAAGAGTGTGTGGGAAGGTGCATAGTGAGGTGGGTGCAAATCCCTAGAAAATGCATTTTAGACGATAAATGAGAGCTATTGAAGTTTGGGAAAATCAATTTCATCAATTCACTTAACATTTCTAATGCCTCTGGGAACATTAATGGGGCTTGTTACCTAACGTTTGGGTAGGTTTGAATCAAGGTGAACAATCAAAAACCATTTTCCACGTGCTGTGTGTATTATTAAGGATTTTTAAGTCATGCAGTTAGTTGCTTAGACTGCAAGCTAAGAAATTAATGAACATGAATGCTGCTCATGAATACGAAGTTTTACTGAAAAACCAATATGAGTTTAGTGTGGTAATAAGGACACAGCACTCCAGGGACTACAAAACTATTTATTGTTTGTCAAAATTGACTGACTTTGAAATCTTGGCCAAAATGGTTATTTACATTTTATATTATGTTTTTGAGGATTTCAGCAGCAATAACAAAATCCGTGCCTAGTAATGAAGTGATTGTACAATAAAATTAGTACATACTGTGATATATTAATAGAGAATTAAATGTCATTTTCACCTAAAACTAAAAGTTATATATCAAATATAAAAAGCAAAATGAATAACATGCACTCACTTTAAAAATAAAATCCATTTATGCTAAAAGTAAAATCCCAATAGCTATGCCATTGAGAGATAAATGTGCAATTTTAAACAGTCTTTATAATTTTAAAAAGCCAGTGGGCAATAACTACAATGTAATTTTGACTTCTGCACCCATTATTGTTTCACTAAATTTTCCAAGAAACAGAAAATAAATGACCTCATGATGAAGGATAATTTTCCATAAGCCCTATTGTAAAATGCACAAGAAAACTATGCCATGCAATGTATTTTTTAAATATGTCTAGTTCTCTGGTTGCTTTAATTTACTGTTTTGTTTTGGTTTGTTTTACTTTATTTTATTGTATATGTGTACATGTTTCTGTATGGATGCAGATGTATTTGCACCAAGGCCAGAGGTCAAAATCAAGCATTGTTCTTCACTGAGACAAGACCCAGAGCTTGCCCCCTGTGCCTGACTGATCAGGCCCCATGGATCTATTTGTCTCTGCCTCATCTCTGGAATTACAACTGCACACCATAAGCAGGGCCTTTGAGGTGGTGAGCAGGGGGCTGTGAATAAAAGCTATGCTTATGAGGTGTGCTATATAGTTTTATAACAACTTGGCACAAGCTATCACAAGTTAAAATCATCTGAGAGAAGGGAACCTCAATTAAGAAAATGTCTCAGACAGGCAGTGGTGATGCACGCCTTTAATCCCAGCACTCAGGAGGCAGAGGCAGGCGGATTGAGGCCAACCTGGTCTACAAGAGCTAGTTCCAGGACAGGCACCAAAGCTACAGAGAAACCCGGTTTCAGAAAAAAAAAGTCTCCATAAGATCGTTAGGGCATTTTTGTAATTAGTTATTGGTGTGGCAAGGGCCAACCTCTTGTGGGTAGGAACATCCATGATAAGACAACCCTGGGTTCTGTAAGAAAGCAGGGGAAACAAGCTATGGGGAACAAGCCAATAAGCAGTACTCCTCCATGGCCTGTGCATGAGCTCCTGCCTCCAGGTTTCTACTTTGATTTCCTTCAATGATGAAGAGTAAGAGTGGAAGAATAAAGCAAATAAAACCTTTCCTTTCTTCTTTTTACGGTGTTTCATTAGAGCAATAATAAGCCCAACTAAAACAATTGGTAAACACTTGACTCCCTGAGCTCTCCCAGCCCCTGCTTAATTGAATGAGGTTGTAAATTATGTGAGGCTAAGTGAAGTCTTGAAATATTTCATAGTATATGCCTTTTGACACAAATAGATACGAAATAGGATGAATTATTTAACTGACAGTACCATACTTTTGAAAGTTTTGTTTGGGGTTGATAGACAGTTTGCCTAAGAGGCCTTCAGAATTTTACTGCTAATAGTGGGAGGTTGTGATATCAGGGGTTTAAATATGGTCAGATGGCCATCAAAAGACTAAACACCTTGTGTATTTATAGGCAGTATACAGGATAACAGTTGAAAGATTGTTGTAACTACATAAATCTCCAATGGTGTGATTACACAGACAATGTTAAAGTTGATACTATAGCCAGCACCAGTGCAACTGAAGGAAACGCGCCAAGAACTCAGCCCTTCTTCCTTAGTCTGATCCACTGACAGGACCATCCTGTCAGACTTCTGTTCCTGAGATCAGGTTTCAGCAGTTCAGGTGCCAGGCCAAACAAGAGTCCAGCTCTTTTAACAAATCTGCCTTCAACACGTTCATGAGGGCACAGGCAAACATACAGGACTTTTGCTTATTTTTATATTTGAATTTTCTTTATTGTACCTGATAGATAAAATAAAAATGTGCATATTTACTGGACACCATGTGATGCTTTTAAATATGCATATTCTGTGCAATTTTTTTTTGAGACCGGGTTTATCTGTGTATCTTTAGAGCCTGTCCTAGAGTTCACTTTGTAGACCAGGCTGGCCTCGACTCACAGAGATCCGCCTGCCTCTGCATCCCCAGTGCTGGGATTAAAGGTGTGCGTAAACATTTCCCAGCTCTGTGCAATATCTAAATCCACTTAAACATTTTCATCTTGTCATTTTTTCACATATCTCTATGGTAAAGTAGAGTCTTTCAAAACTCTTTCTTCTAGCACTCTGAAAAGTGTACTAAGTATTGTTATCTTCAATCACATGTCATTACATTACAACCCCTTCTTCTCTCAGTGTAATATAGTAGCTCAGTATAATATCAGTTAGCTTCTCCCCATTCCTCTCCCCCTCCTCTCTCCAGCCTCCGGTAGCTACTTCTCAACTACGAACTCCTATGACATGTATGTATCTGTGCATTCAGTCATTTGGCATCATATATAATGTCCATTGCCTGCACATTTCGAACATATCAGTGTTAGCATTTATCACTTTATTTTTTTAACCTAGCCAGTAAAACATAGCACAATCACTTCTAGTCCCATAGATATTGACAAAAGTGATGTTTCATTTTTGTTGCTGAATAACATATCATAGTTTATATGAAAGATATATTCTTTTTTATTAAAAATTTCCACCTCCTCCCCTCCTCCCATTTTCCTCCCCCTCCCCCTATTCTCCCTCCCTTTCCCTCTCCAGTCCAAAAAGCAGTCAGGGTTCCCTGCCCTGTGGGAAGTCCAAGGTCCTCCCCGCTCCATCCAAAGTCTAGGAAGGTGAGCATCCAAACAGACTAGGCTTCCACAAAGTTGAAAGATATATTCTTTACATGTCCATCAGTTGATAGACACCTGTTTTTTTCCATATCTTGTCTATTGTGAACAGTGCCACCAAGACCATGGGATTGTAGGCCTCTCTTTGACATAATTTTACATTGTTTGTACATGTGCCCAGTAGCAAGGCAGCTGGATCATGTGGTAGTTCTTGTCACAGTCCTCTAGGAAAACTCCACACGTTTCCCTAATGGATATACCGATTGACATTCACACTGGAAGATTATTAGGTTTTACTTTTCTCCACATCTTTTCTAGCATAATAAATATGAGACGATCACTCATTGTAATTTCACTCAACATTTGCCTAAAGATTCCTGATGTTAAACATTTCTTTTAAATATGCCTTTTGGTCCTAGTATGTTGTTCTTATAAAAATATCTGTTCAGAACCTTTCCTATGTGTAGAAATTGATATTTTAAATACACATAGAAAACATAAGGAAAAATTTATGAGATGAATAGAACACATTTAAGTATATCAACAATGTTTGCTTAATAAAAATATTTAATGGTATCCTTTAAGTGAATGCAATAGTCCATAAATAAATCAAACTTATTTTTCTGAGGGAATTTTATTTTCTTCTTTTAGTACTCTAAGTGACAGAATTGATCATCCTTATCATGTTATTATATCTGCAAGTGGACTTTTGATATTAAAGGGGAATGAATATGTTTAAGGATTTTAAATTATTTCATGTAATTGTTTAAATCAATGTGTATGAAATTTGCATTTTATAAGAGAATTTAATGGAAATTGATGCATCCTGTAAAACTATTGTTCAGGTCATTAATTTAGAATCAGCCAAAATATTACAGGGATTGTTTTCTATTGTATAAATCTGGTAAATTGGGAAAAATAAAACCTTATGTTAAGACTTTTTTCTTGATCACCTTTCCAAATATTATTACCTCTCTAGCCACCACACTCTACAAGTGTTGGCAGTATCTAATTACAAGCACACATAAATTAGCTCTGTTTCGGAAATAAATATCAGTGACAATATCTTATGTTTTTCTCCATCAAATATTTTCTCACAACATTTGTGTGATTATTCTCTGTTGTTTAAAACATCATACTTTGTCTACTTGCTTTCTGCACAATATTCTATTGTGTGAGTATTTCACAGTTCAGGCAATATACTTTCAATAAACACTTGAGTTTTATCTGTTATGACCTATATGTTGTTTCTAAAATTCAAATATAGTTGCAGGTAGAATGGCTCCATCACCCCCTCTCTCACTGCCACCACTGTGTGTGTGTGTGTCTGTGTGTCTGTGTGTCTGTCTGTATGTATGCCTTTGGAATTAAGATTGTCTAATTCATCTTCAGAGTATATAAGGATTCCAATTTTGGAGCTGGGGAGATATCTCAGCAAAGTGAGAATCTGAGCTCAATCTCATAATATTTGTAAAATATGTCTAGTGTGGTAGTGCAGGTTTGTAATTCCTCAGAACTTGAGAGGTTGCCATCACCCCAGATCGGGAATGAATGACAGATATTATCAAAGTCCAATTTAGTGAACCAGTGAGTTTTAATGGAGTTACTTACAGGAAAATGGGTGAGGACTGTTTAGAGGAGAAGACATGACTCAAAGGAAACTACATTAAAAAATCCACCCACCATCATGAGTAACAGCTCACAATCTGAAAACCTGAAAGCACACTGCACAGCCTGCAGGTATCAGGAGATTTGAAACTGTCTTTTCCAGGTCTGAGGCTCTTGAAGGCAGCTCAGTTGGTCTTTGCCTCTTTCAGGCTGCTTGGCTGCTTTCTGCTTCTTCCAACGTGCTCATCTGGTCAGTGTATCCTGGCTGCTTGACTGGTCAGAGTCTTCTTTGAAGCTAGGCTTATCTAAGAGTATCTCTCAGCAGTCTCACTGTTTAAATACTTACATTGAATCTGGTCAGAGATTCGTGGAAGCTCTTTTGAGTTGTTTACTCCTTGTTTTAAAGAGCTTCCAGGCGGGATGCTGTGGTTCAGCTTCTTTTAGAATATCCTTTTGCTTCATGTCTTTGTAAACTACTGTCCTAAAAATCTTGTTTTACCTACTTTGCATATCATATGTTGTAAGAAGTTTCTCTCCAAAGATGGAAGTCTATTTTGAATAGGGAAATGCTACACAGAGGCGATAGACACAATGCATCTATGAACCATTCTGGTCTGGCAGATTAGCTTATGCGGTAAATTTCAGGATGGTGAGAACCCCTAAAAATGATTGGGTTGTACCCAATGACTATCTACCTCAAAACCCAGCAAAACCACTGTTGGGTATATACCCAAAAGACGCTCAATCATACCACAAGGACATGAGCTCAACTATCTTCATAGCACAGCAGCATTATTTAAATAGCAAGAACCTGAAAGCCACTTAGTTGCCTCAACTGAATAAGGAACAAAGAAAATGTGGTACATTTACATAGTGGAGTACTACACAGTGGTAAAAAATAATGACCATCCTGAAATTTACAGGCAAACGAATGGATCTAGAAAGAACATATTGCGTGAAGTAACCAGAACCAGAAATACATATATAATATGTATTCACTCTTAAGTGGCTTTTGGACATAAAGAAAAGAAGAGCAAGCGTACAGGCCACAACCCCAGAGAACCTAGACAACAAAAAGGACCATAAGAAAGACATGCATGAATTTACATAGAAAGGTATAAATTGGAAGTGTGGGGGATACAGGAGAGTGTAGAAAGGGTAGTGAAGGAAGGGAGGGGAGGAGAGAAAATGTATAGCTCAATAAATACAATAAAAATCTAAGAAAAGAGAATATCCAAGGTTGTCTTCTTATCTAAACACACACACACAGGCATGCAGAGAGAGAGAGAGAGAAAGTCTACTTCCTTAGTCTTTTTAACGTTTAACACACTGTGTTTTAATCTATCATTTTCTGATGATTAGTCCCATTCTATAGACTTCTTTTATGAAGTTCCAGAGCCAACTTTTGGAGCATTAAAAAATTTGTCTTTTCTTTATAGATGTAAAATTATCTTAATTCATGGCCTTTGCGGAATATCCGCACCTGAACATTACTTGTTTCATCATCACTATTTTTGATGAGTAAAATTTAAGCTATTTTACTCTTTGACTAATGATGTTTTGACTAATAACAACTTTTGCTAATGACATTTAAATCTTATTTAAACATCAATAACTTATCTTTAAAACATATTGTATTTTAGAATCTTGATTATTTTCTTGTTTTCATCATGGTTTCCAGAGAATCTAAAACTATTATATATACATATATAAAATTATATTATTAAGCATATATTATAAAGTAATAGTTGAGATTTAAATTGATCAAACAAATATTAGAATCAGCCTGGTACTATTTATTAAAAAGATCATGCCTCTTGACTTAACAGAAGGGATTTTGTTATCATATGTTATTTACTTGTTCTCCCAAAAATACCACAGATGTAAGTATAGCAATTATAACAGCTAATTGCAAATATTCTTTGAAATATGCTTATTATCAAATTTTTCTTGGATATATTAGTCCTTTGTACATCCATATAATGATAAAAAATAGCCTCTAAATTCCTGTGAAAGACTTTCATTTACAATTTTGATTGTGTTCACATTGAATTTATAGATTATTTGAAGAAACCTAATTATAATATTATATCTTATATTCCACAAATAAAGCATATTCCTTTAAATTTTATGTTTTCCTTAAGCTCTCAGGGGGTTTTCATACTTTTCAGGGTAAAATCTTCCTTTTCTGTGTGAATTATCAAGTTTCAATAGATTGTGAAAATGTACTGTTGAGCAAATATTAGAAGGTCACTCATTTTCAGGGAGGGAATCATAATTCTCTTTCCTAGAAGAAAATACAACAGACAATTGACAAAGTAGTATTGTTTTTAAATTTGCATTTCATTGATTATGTAGTGTTTGGAATTTGTCTTGTTTATTGATTGTTTGTGTTTTTATCAATGTATTCAATTTCCACTTCTTTCATTGGATAATAATTTTGTGCGGTATACTATGATCTCTTGTTAAGTAGATACTACAGATGTTCCCACCTGATTTTTGTCTTAATTTTGCTTAATAGCTTTGGTTTCTATTTCTGGAGGGAAACCATGTTCCTTTTCTTATATCATTTCTGCTAGTTCTGTTATACCTTTTTATAGACACAATTTTACCTTTTTTGGATATTTTGTATAAAGTATGATGTTTGTATATAAAATATTTATTTGTAAAACATAATTTAAATATTAAAACTTTCAAATATTTGAAGTTATCAATCATAAAACTAAAGAATAATAAAATTAATCTAGCATAAAATTAGGTGAAGTTTAGGATAGATACTCACTTATTGAATAAATGTGTTTGTTTCCATTTACCACAGAGAACATGTATGAAGAATATAGTTTGAGAACACATGTAGATTATCAGAAATAAATTATAAATTTTTCTAGTCTTGTGTCTATATCTATAGTTCATTAAAGATGTGAAATATTATATATAAACAATGATTATTTAAGAACAAGCCAAAGAGTGCCACAAAATTTACTGTGATTCCACCTTATAATCAAATCACACCCATGGTCTATGTAGCACAGATCTTAGAGCCTAATTTAAAGATGAAGAAAGAATAGCAAATTTATATGAGAAGTTCTCAGCTCACACCACCATTACCAGCATTGACTGATATTGTCAGAGAAAAATAGCCAATACAGTTGCATCTCAATGATAATTCATTATTAAACTATCCAAAGTATAATTTTCCTCCAACAGTTTGTATTAAGAGGAAAATATGGTTTTTCTTTTTATATTACTTATTGATAAAATAATATATGTATATCTTCCTAAAACTGTAATATAATTTAACACTCAGCCTTAAAAAATCATGGTGACAAAACCAACCATGTTTTGTCACCAAGCATTGAGTTTACTTCCAGAGAAATACAAATAGAAAGAAATTCCTGAAGTCAAATAAAGTGATCAAAGGCAATATTTGAAAATATTTTTAAACAAATTGTCAAACTATCTTCTACAAGGGGATGTCAATACATTCACTGGGCCAGTGGTATGGAGTAATCAATATTTTCTCAGCTTTGATGGCAATGGAGTAGATTAAGCCATCATTTTCATTTCTTTCATTATGACCAAGGCTGCCATTACAAGTTGACACTATTCCTTTGTAATTGTTTTCATTTTTGGCTCTCTGAAGAAAATAACTTTATTCTTGCTAATCCTGGCTTTCTGTTTACCCAGGAGTATGAGCAACTGTTGCTAGCATTTAATGGTTTTATTGTCTTTCACTGTCATGCAGAAAATGGTTCTAAGCAATTTTTAAAGGATTATTTTATTTAATTCTTGGATTAGCATTGTGTCTGCATTATCTAGAGCCTATAAAAGAGGCATTGGAAGTTAGGGGAAATAGTGGTAGGATCTTAGGCAAAAGCGTAAACCAGGATTTAAATCTAGTACCTAATATTAGATCCAGCAATATTAAACCTTATAACATATTGCTTACAAAGGTATTTGGCATATGTTAATTCCAGTGTTATCTATGCTTAAGATTTAGAAGATCAGAACAGTGGAATGCAGGGGCCATGAGAGGTTAAAGAAAGTAGTACGTTTGAAACTTCCATCCATGATGGTTAGTATATACTAAGTCCTTCATAATAATAACAAGCAGTCATTCTGTTAGCCTACTCTCACCAAAATGCCATGCTTACTCTTTATAATACTGCAAAGCTCTGTGTTTGGCATACACATTTAGTAAATGAGAAGTTATATGAGGATTGTGTTCTTTGTCTTCGATCAATTGTAATATACATCTAAGTAAGTGTGGGTGAAGTTTTTTGGTGCGCTTGTTTTTGTGTTCTTTTGATATAGGGTCTCATTCTGTAACTCTGACAAGCCTTGAACTTGTGCTGTGGCTGAAGTTAGGTCATGACAATGCCTCGGTCACATATATGCTGGTATTACAGATGTGAGACACCTCACATAGCTTAGGTGCATGTTTTACATTCATAAAAAGGCATTAATGTCTAACATTTTTTTAAAAAAATGAATATTACCCAATGATTTATAACATGTAAATGCAATCTTACCATGTTGTATATGTAAGTTTAACATCTTTTAAAATAAATGTTTCAGCAAATGGCTTTAACATCTCCTTTTGAAAATACCTTAGCTATTTTTAGTGTATATCCTGAGAATTATTTATCTTTGACTTTCTTCCCCTTTCAGGTCTCCAGAGCTTTGCCTGAAAAACAGGGAGAACTTGAAGATCACATAAAAGATTTTGGGAAACTTGAAGAGCAGCTAGATCACCTGCTTCTGTGGCTATCTCCTATCAGGAATCAATTGGAAACTTACAGCCAACCAAGTCAAACAGGGCCATTTGATCTGAAGGTGGGTGCCTCTAGCTTCACACTTTCATTTCTGGCTGAATGCCTCAATGACCGTATTGAGCTTCCCATTGGTTAATTTGAATGTTTTCACTCCTTAGTGCAGGACAAGGATAACATGATTAAGTTCATCATAATAAACACAGCAATCTCTGGAATGGGATTTACAGAGTAAATGTGGGAAAGTAGGAATTCTTTGCCCATGAGCAGTGTTAGTGGGTTTGTTGAAAGAACTGGGGTAAAAGAAAATTCTAGTTAAATGAACAGGGATCTTCCTGAAGACAGGCCAGAGTGAGCAGACAGCATCTTGGTGGTGCTTAAGAATGAAGAATCTAATCAGGTTAAAGGGCGACCAGACCCGGAGGTGATCATTGGTTCAGTTTTGTTTTGTTTTATATCAGAAATAGAAAGGATAAGGACGGAGATACCACATTACAATTGATGCTGTTGTGATCATTATTATTTCTGCTTCTTTCAGAACTTACTAGACATGTTTTTAGTTACTTGTTCTCTATAACGCTCTCATTTTGTTAGTATCATCCAGTTTTCATCTCTGCTTTTATTGCACTTAATGGGTATGTATTTGTAGATATCTTTTCCAAAGCCAATTCTTATCTAAAGTTTCTAAAATTGCCATCCTAAACATTTGAGAAAGATGTGCTTAAAAGAAGGAATAAAATAGAGAAATTGAAAGGTTTGTTCCAGCTAAATTGAGTTATACTTGCAAAGTGCACTGTTTTCCTTTTAGCATGCTTCCTCCTGATGTTTTTATCGACCACTCTGATAGCTGTGCACTGAGAACACATGGTACATTGTAAGTCACAAATAAACATCATTTCCCCAGTATAAAACTCAGCCTGTTCAATCACTGTCATGGTGTTCAATTCAGTCTGACAATCAAACTCTTGAGTAGCAATAACCTTTACCCAGTAACAAATTAAGTTAACTTATAAAATATAAATATCCAAGACGAGTAACAACACAGCCTGTAAATCAAAAGTATGTTGGAGATCCTGACACTGATATATGTCTACAGATGAGTCACCCTATCCTTGAGTCATGCATGATCACCAGGGATGGCTGGACAAAGCATATCTTCAGTTCTGAGAAACCACCCTTCCTAGGATTTTGTTTTTGCAGTTCAGTAGTACATAGTATCCTCAGACATAGTTGACATGCTTGCACAATTACTAGTGCTACAACTCATCAATTATTGTTGCTTCATTACTGAATTAACCACCCCCATAAGAAAGCACATTTACTTGGCTCGAATGGACCATAACTTGACCCAGATTACCAATTATGCTAGGTCTATTATTTTCTTTGTCTTTAATTTCATATCGCAAAGAAGAAAAGACACAAATTCTTTTCTCTCAACAAGTAATCATGTTTTTGCTTTTGTTTTAACTTTTGTAACTCAGGTAAAAATCTGTTCATCAAAATATGTCTTTTCAGAAAAAAATAATAACATGAATATTCTTTGAGAGAGCTCTCTTTGTCTCTGGAAAATATATATGTAAGAGAAAGGAAAACAAAATCCCCTCACACAGCTAATAGATCTTGTTGACGCTACAAAAGTGACTTCAGTCTGGTCTGTGCTTTCCCCAGTCTGTCCCTAGTTAGTTCTCAAACATCAAAAAGTCACAACAGCACCTATCAACAGCACATTGGTTTCTGACAAACAGGTCTGGAATGAAGCCCCTCTTTTCTGTGTTAATTAACTTCATTACCAAAGCCCCATGTCACCACTCTCAAGGCTGTGTGGTGTTTTGGTGTCATTCAGGTTGCTTCCTACAGCTTAGTTTAAATCACTGAGGAGAAAAAAAAATGCAACTGCATCTTTCCATGCAGAAAACTCTTTGGCATATTTCCTGGGCATTCTGAGATTATTCATCATTGGAGTGTCGATTTCAAAAATGCTCCTTAAGGCCCTTTCTTCTCCTTTGGCAGTATCCAGGCCAAAAGACATATGACCATACTGGAGAGCTTCTCCCAGAAATCCAAAAATCCTTGGCTTCTAATCAACAAATCGTGGCCTCTATTAGTAATAACCAATTCTTTGTCCCTGTATGTCTACCTTCTATTTCTACTCTCTTTCTAATAATGATTTATTGCCATTACGTCTTTGTTCTTTTTGCTTAAATTATAGATTTGTCTTTACTGCTTATCATATACACCTCTGCTTAGAAATTAAATATATACCTTCAACATAAAAAATGATAACATGGAATATTATTTGCTACACTTTACCCAAAATAAAAATAAAGCTTTTAAATGGTTTGGAGAACAAGTCAATTTTTTAACACAGGAAATTATGCTGCCTTAAAAATATCAGCTAAAAGACAATGAAATATAGTAGATATGAAGAAAGCTACAGCCTGGCTCCATTTACTCGATTTAAAGAAACTTTTCTTTTCTATCAATGGTGGTCATGGATCCCTCAGAGTGAAAGGGTCTGGGGCTCTGACACTCAGGTCATTCACTTTCTCTGGTCAAACTATGAGCACCTGTTAGAAAGAAAAAGAAATATGTAATGTCCTTCATGAGCTTCAGTTATTTTCTGCCCTGATATTTCCTGCTTATTGATGAAATGCAGCAAGCTATGTAATGAAACCCAAATTTAAAATAAAAGAAGAAAGAAAGGACGGTGGAGGGGAGGATGGAAAAGCCGTAAGCACTCTGTTCTAATACATTGTTTATGGTAGAGTGAAAATTAACTGCACATCACTTGGTTTGTGCAATTTACTCCCAAAATATTCCTATTCAGGAAATCCTGCAAATAGCAGTATTTATCTTGAAAATCACCTCACAGAACCCTTAGCAAGCTGAGAAACATAATCAATGAGATCGTGCTGTAGAGGATGAAAATGAGGCATAATCAGAGCCCTTGCCCATCAGTCAGCCCACTAAAAGGCATGCCTTTGAATTTTGATTTTCAAATGTACTCTCAATTTAGACAAACTATGTTGATTTCAAATTTCGCAAATGATAATTGAATGCTAAGATCCAGGGACGAGTTTAAAATTTATATAAAGGGACTTATGCTTTTAATCTTTAATGAAAGCCTTCAATAATGAGCCTGAGGTAGACGGTTTGTCTGACAGAAAACAACCTAACTACTGCTTTCCAAACTTTTTATTGAAATAGGAGTTAGGGGAAATGTGTAATTCTCTCTGTTAAAACTTAGTAACTGGGTTATTTCCATGTTGATGACAGAGATAATGTTTCCTCCCTCAAGAATGGCTTTTCCTTTGTGGTCTATAAATAAACCCTACCATGCTAGAAATGTAAATGTCTGTAATGTCAAATCTGCAGACTAATAACAAAATCATAATGACTGACCACTGCAGTAACTAAATACCCATATCAAGTGTTCATATTGCAGTGAGTATTGCCAAAGAAAACTAGCAATGGACAATTAAACAGGCAAGAGTGACTTCATCCAAAACTTGTACAATGTAAAGGTAAGATTGAACTCAATTCTATTCAAATGAGACAGGAGAGGATTCGGAATATGGTTCAGTTGATAAAATTGCTTGTCTTTACATTCATGAATTATTGCAGAATAAATCAGGCATACTATAGCAAATGTCAGCAATGCCAGCACACAGAAAGTAGAAATGGAAGACTTCAAAGTTCAAGACCATTATCAACAATTTTGTGAGTTTGGGACCAGTCTGAGCTACCTGAGGGCCTGTCTCAAAAAGAAAACAAACAAAAACTAAACACACCCAAACCGAAACCCCACTACCCCCTGCCTCCCCCCCAAAAAACAGATTGGGTCTTTCTAGTGCTAGATGAATTAGTAGAATACTACCTGAGGGTTTCCAGGGGAAGTGGATGAAAGTAATTAGGCCATCTATGTGTCTCAGTTTCGTGTTTTGGCCATCAACATTTCTCAATTTTGTGTTTTGAAGTCAATCCTTATCTTTCCACAAACTTGGAGATCAGGGCATAATTTCCTTGATGATTACATTTCAAAGGGTTGTTGTGTCAGAGGGATCTGGAGGGCAGATATTCTTGAATCAGAAAAGAGGAGATTATATATTTGTGTGTGTGGTTTTTTGAGACAGGGTTTCTCTGTGTAGCCCTAACTGTCCTAGAACTTGCTCCATAGGTAAGGCTGGCCTGAAACTCGTGGAGACCTGCCTCCATCTGCCTCCCCAGTGCTGGGATGAAAGGCATGTGCCACCACCACTGGGGAATTGTATCCTTAAGAGGCATAAATGGTCCATATAATTCAAGGACTTTTGAAATAAATCATCTTCAAAAATGGAAATGAGATTTATGGTGCTGAAGCAACCAGTAGAAACTTTCTTCAAATTGATACAGCAATCTTGGTCAGTCGCTATTTTGCTCTAGCAACGTAAAGGATCCCCCTGAGCAACTTAGCAAAGCTGGTTCGTGAAACTGAAGATGTACCAGCAAAAGAGACTCAGAACCCATTTTGTTCACCTTGAATACACACAGTATTTTGTAGTAGAAGGGATTGAACCTAGCACCTCGTGAACGCTAGGCAAGCTCTCTACCACTGAGCTATAGCTCCAAGTCTCATTTTATGATTTGGTTTCATAGAAAGCCTCGATAAGCTGCCCAAGCAGACCTTGACCTTGTAAGACTTGTGAGTAGCTGAAATTACACATCTGTGCCACCATGCTTAACAAATGTATATTTTTTATTTATGAATAACTCATCTGTAATATGAGAATATTTTGTAATTTTAACAGAATTTTAAACTAATTTCTCACTAGGATTCTGTTGTGCTAAAACTCAATGCTAATGAGTTTACTAATAAATTCATAGCGAGCATTAACTATGTGACATAAGATTCTTGTTCCATGAGCCTTCTACTTCTTGAGTCTACTGAGATTGCAAGCATAGTTTTCTTCCTCCTTCTTGCAGGACCAGTTGTTTTGCTTTGTGACAGAATTAGGCTTCCTTCACAAAATATATCCTATAGGTAGCATATGTTATATATAAAGTTTATTCCTATTGTCCTTTTCAACTGCAATGATTTTATTTATATATGTTTCACTATTATTTATTAGGTTCTAGTTTTATTTTTATGTTCATTTTCTAAAACAAGCATCAGCTTAGCAGCAAATCATCACAGACAAGCATTTTCTATCACTGTTGCATTATTTTTTTCCTGGTGAAAGAGCATTAGTCCAAGATGCCTACCAAAGATAATCCCAAATCCAACTTGGAAGTTTATTCGGTTTTACTAAAGAGAACAAGTGAGGACTTACATACATGGACAATGGTGACCCCAAAACAGGTACATCCTCCTAGACAAGCTACAGAGTTCCACCTAGTCGTGGATGGAAACATCCTGGATGCTGCATTGTGGAGTCCTATTTTCAATTAAATTTCCACTTTTAACATGGTATGTCTCCCATTGTGTTTGTTGCTGGTAGCAAAGAAAGTAAATGATGGAGGGTCTCAAATGTCCCTTTTACCCCTGATCTTGCATGCTGAAGAAACCAGGCCCAGATCCATAACTAGCAGGTCACTGCTGAGAAGGGTATCCTCATTGGCAGGTCTCTTTAGAGTGGGAAAGGGAAACGGAAACCCCAAACAAAGGAAACAGCCACACCTCCTGCAGCAAAGTTTCATTGCAGACTTCTAGCACACCAGACAAGAATAAATCAATTTTATTCCAATTCCTGGAGTACCAAGCTGAGATACAATCAATGGCCCAATCCACGTGGGAATATAGACACTATAGCATAGTTTGATTTTATATTATATATACTAGCATTCAACCCTGTGAGTATAATGTTACGAAAAAAAAATGTTCCCATTGTACCATGGAGACCCTGTTGCACACACCTTTAATCCAGCTCAGTGAAAGCATGGAGGGGCCTTCCATAGATGTGCACAAGAAAACAAAAATCCTAATCTTCCACCATTGTCGCCATCTCTCTAACAAAGAAACAGGAAAGTAACTGCCAGAAAACAAATCCAGTGACAGACAGTAGCAGAGAGTCAGGAATTTCCTCATTTCCTAACTCAACTTGTCCACAGAAAATAATGACCTTCTTGAAACTGAAAACTGGTGTTTTTCCCAGCTGAGAATTCTTAGAACAGATCATACAAACATATTTAGAATGACTATGTTGTTGATCAAGAAAAATGTACTATAATTTTGTGATACATAAAATTTTTAGTGTTCCTTGTTAAGATCAAAAAGAGGACTCCATTCTGCTGTTTACAGGAGATGGACATTTTATACTCATAGCAGGAACAATTCATCATGATGAGGTCTCAATCCTGAATATCTATGCCCCTAATA